>QANY01013730.1:0-70667 GCA_003255025.1 Datisca glomerata | reverse complement strand
GCTTTGAATGATCAGAAATAATCTCTTTTGCAACTAATAAACTCGAAGCTTCCTTGGACTGAGCTTCTAACTTCCCAGGCTCAACAAAACCACTCTCTGGTCCAAATTTCTTTGTATTAGAACCTTGCTTAAGAGCATTAAAACCAATAACATGGGTTTTAGCTTCCCTAGCTCCCTTAGTAACCATATCATTCAAAACAGCATGGCCATTGAAAGACACTTCAAGCTTAGCTTGCCCACTAGCTTAATCTTTCTTAACACCACCTGAAACTTGCTTACCAACATCTGCAGCATGCTTAATGTACTCATCATTAACCATTGTTAGAGGTTGTGGCCTCCCCTAAGGGAGGGAGAGGCTAAAACAAAAACCAGAATTCTAGAGAGAGGGGAGAGTTTCTCTCACTAGAAGCACCTAAAACGAACATTTTAGTGGATAATGCTACCATAGAAGCTCCTTTTGGTTCTGCCAAGAATGTTCCTCCCCAAGGTGTAAGTTCCAGCTTTAATGGTGGGTTAGGTAAGAGGGATAATGGCTCCTCTAAGCTTGGCAGCATGCTTAGCCACTCCAAATTCTTATCCTAAACATGTATAAGGTGTCAAAAATCTGTTCGAGTGCATTCATGCCCAAAATATCGAAGTTTAGCCAAGTTCATCTACTTTGGCCCTAAGCACGTCGCATTGGATCTTTTTGACTCTGTATGGCACCTAAAATGACAAAAACACTCCAAATACTTTTACCAAATGTGTATTGGGTCTCAAGTACATGCCATGCCCAAAAGATGTCATATTGGATCTTTTTGACTCGGTATGCAACTAGAAGCCCCTTAAACGACCACAAAACTCCAAATTCTTATCCCAAACGTGTATTGGGTGTGAAAAGCTAGTTCCAGTAAATGTCATGCCCATAAGATTCAATTTTAGCCAAGTTCATCAGTTTGATCTTTTCGGCATGTCATGCACTCGAACTGACTTTTAATATCCAATACATGTTTGGGATACGAATTTGGGGTGTTGTGGCCATTTTAGGTGATTCTAGTGCCATACAAAGTCTAAAAGACCTAAGAGGACTTGTTTAGGACCAAACTAGATGAACTTGGCTAGAGTTGAATCTTTTGGGTATGACATGTACTTGAACTGACTTTTGTCACCCAATACACGTTTGAGATTAGAATTTGGAGTTTTGTGGTCATTTTAGGTGATTCTATTTCCATACGGAGTAAAAAAAGACCCAATGGGACGTGTTTATGGCTAAACTAGACGAACTTGGCTAAACTTTGATGTTTTCGGCATGGCATGCACTCGAACTAACTTTTAACACCCAATATACGTTTGGGATCAGGATTTGAAGTGTTGTGGTCATTTTAGGTGATTGTAGTGCCATACGGATTCTAAAAGACCCAGTGGGATGAGTTTAGGCCAAACTAAATGAACTTGGTTAAACTTGAATCCTTTGGGTATGATATGCACTCGAACTAACTTTTGACACCCACTACATATTTGGGATAAGCATCTGGAGTGTTACGGTCATTTTGGGTGCTTCTAGTGCCATACTGATAAGATCCCACTAGGCAACCTGCTCTAGGAACCCTTGGATCAACGAACAAGAAGCGAATCGGAAGCTAGGAACAAATCAAAGTTGATCGGATTAGAACCCTAAGGAAAATCAAGTCCTTAAAACCCCAATCTTGAGACGCCACAAGGTTGATCACTCCATTGGTAAGTCGAAATTCTGTATTCTACCAAGAACATAAGAACGCAAAGCAAAAGCTTGCTGAATAATATTATTAATGACTAAAAAAGTGACCTTTTTTTACAACATATGAGTCTTTATATAGCGACCCTAAAACGAAATAAGCATAAATAAAATACGTAAACCCAAAACCTCAATTAGTCCAAAGTTCAATACCCAACAAACAACTTAAAATAAAAATAAAACTCTATTTAAGCCCAAAACCCATAAAACAGATAAACAGTGAATTGGGCCTCATGTCAAGGATTCTAATCCTTGTTCTTCCAAACCCAAGCCTTGCACATAAAGATAAGTGATTATCCTAGGTGACGCCTTTGAATCTTCTAGAACAGCCTCTCTGTCATGCACGTCCATGATTTTGACTTGTAAAGCCTCTTTCATCCTTTTTGTTCTAGCTCGAATCATTGGACCTCCAATTCTTTGTAATGGATCTTGCGAGTCTTTGGAAACAGCATCTTGATCCCCATCATTCCCTCCCTCTTCAAAAAGATTCATCCTCAAATCGCCTACATCAAACAACGACAAATCAGCCACATTAAAAGTTGCACTAACATTACCATCTCCGCTAGGCTGCAATTTTGATTTCCTTTGTGCAGGAAACCTCTCCTTACGCACGTGCACCCAAACCCAATCTCCAGGTTGAAAAACAATGTGTAAACGCCCCTTATTGCTTGCTTAGCATATTGTTCATTCTTCCTCTCAATGTTAACCCGAACCTTGGCATGCAAATCTTTCACAAAATCTGCCATTTTCTTACGTTCTAGATTAGTATGCTCATTAGTAGGTAAAGGCAAAATATCGACCGGAGTTAAAGGGTTAAAACCATAAACAACTTCAAAAGGTGAAAATGAAGTAATAGAAGGAACATATCTGTTATATGCAAACTCAATGTTTGGCAAACACTTTTCCCATTGTTTTATGTTCTTTTGTAGGATAGCATGCAACAAAGTAGTGAGTGTCCAATTACCTACTTCAATTTGTCCATCCGTTTAAGGATGTGTAATAGTAGAAAACAAGAGATTAGTTCCTAATTTGCTCCACAAAGTGCGCCAAAAATGACTTAAGAACTTAACATCTCTATCACTAACAATTGTTTTAGGCAAACCCTGTAATCGGACAACTTCTTTAAAGAACAAGTCAGCAATATGTGTTGCATCATTGGTTTTAGAACATGCAATGAAATGAGCCATTTTACTAAACCTATCAACAACAACAAATATGCTATCCTTACAACTTTGAGACCTTGGCAATCCTAAAACAAAATCCATAGAAATATCAATCTAAGGTTGGCTAGGCACGGGTAAAGGGTTTGTATATGTCATGCAGTTTAACTTTAGATTTTACTTGTCTACATGTAATGCACTTATCACACACACATTGCACATCATGGTTCATATTATGCCAATACAAATTCTCACATAGTAAACCTAGAATCTTAAGCACACCAAAATGCTGAAAACCACCCCCATGAGTTTCCCTAACAAGTAACTCACGAATAGAACAAATAGACAGACATAACTTATCTTGCTTGAATAGAAATTCTTCATGCCTATAAGAATCACCAAACGCACACTTATCACATGAAATCCAAGCTTGGCTAAAATCTAAATCAATAGCATACAAATATTTAAGCAATGCAAGACCAAGAATTTAGTTTTCAAAGAAGTAAGTAAGGTGTACCTCCTAGACAATGCATCAGCCACAACGTTTTCCTTCCCATGTTTGTATTTGATTATGTACGGAAACATTTCGATGAACACCAGCCACTTAGTGTGTCTTTTGTTAAGCTTACCTTGGGATTTTAAGAACTTCAATCTCTCATGATCAAAATCAATGATGAATTCCCTCGGCCACAAGTATTGTTGCCATGTTTGAAGATTCACATTTGCATTCTTAGGTGTAGTATGCCAATCTCTTATCACCTCTACCTTTTCCTCGAGAAAGATATCTTCATAATTCTCACTTATTTTTTTATAGAAATTGATTTTTTTCTCTCTCGCTCTAACTATGGCTAAAATGCTCTCTTTTTCTTTTCCCTCAATTTCTTTTCTCTCAATTTCTTTTCGCTCATTTCCTTTTCTCTCGATCTCTTTTCTCTCATTTTCTTTTCTCTCGATTTCTTTTCTCTTATTTTCTTTTCTCTCATCCACACTCTTGCAACCTTGAGACAGCCTCTGCAATTTTCTTGGCAAACCCTTATAGTCTTTTGTTAAGCTTACCTTGGCATTTTAGACTGCGACCTTGTTATTGGTCATTGAGACATGCTAATTGGACTAAAAACCTCTTGAACTTGCTCATTGCCTTATCGATTATGCTCATCTTTAAGATGTTAAATCCTTTGAACTTGGTGTGTAGGTTTATCCTTAACATTTCCTCTCTCCTCAAAAGGATTCGACCTCGAATCTAATGCATCACCTACATCAAAAGGACTTAAATCAGCTACATTTAAAAGAAGCACTACATTATACTCACCTGGTAGGTCAATTTTGTATGCGTTGTCATTAATCTTTTCAAGAATTTGAAAAGGACCATCGCCTCTAGGGCTGAGCTTGGACTTTCTTTGAAGTGAAAACCTCTCTTTACGATAATGCACCCAAACCCAATCTCCAGGAAGAAAAATTATTGGTTTTCATCCCTTATTCACACGTGAAGCGACTTGAGCATTTTGCTTTTCAATCCTCTCTTTAACTTGCTTTGTAACTTATTCACAAAATCTGCCTTAGAATTAGCATCAACACTCACAAAATTGTTAGGTGACAATGATAATAAATCAATAGGAGTAAGCGGATTAAATCCATAAAGAATCTCAAATGGAGAACAATAAGTAGTGCTATGAACAACCCTATTGTAAGCAAACTCCACAAATGGCAAACAATCCTCCCATGTCCTAATGTTCTTTTCTATGATTGCCCTAAGTAAAGTAATCAACGTCCTATTAACTACCTTAGTTTGCCCATCAGTTTGAGGGTGACAAGTAGTTGAAAACAATGACTTAGTTCCTAATTTTCCCCATAACACACGCCAAAAGTGACTCAAAAACTTAACATCTCTATCACTAACAATGCTCTTAGGTATGCCATGTAATCGCACAACTTCTTTGAAAAATAAATCAGCAATCAATTTAGCATCATCAGTTTTACGACATGGTATAAAATGAGCCATCTAACTAAATCTATCTACCACGACAAAGATACTATCACGGCTTTTTCTAGTTCTAGGCAATCCAAGCACAAAATTCATAGACAAATCTGTCCAAGGTTCACTAGGAACAGGTAGTGGTGTATACAACCCATGCGGTTTCAACCTAGACTTAGATTCTCTACATGTAATGCAATGCTCCCAAACCTTATTATGCACATCAGGTTCCATACCAGGCCAAAAGAAATATGCTAACAGCATCTCATAGGTCTTATTTACCTCAAAATGCCCCATTAAGCCTCCTCCATGTGCTTCCTTAATCAACAACTCCCTCATAGAACACTTAGGAATGCACAACATATTTCTCTTAAACAAGAAACCATCAAACAAGTAAAAATAATCCGAAACAGCCCCACGATCACTAGATGCATATATTTCACCAAAATCATCATCATATTGATACAAATCCTTAATATGCACAAATTCCAACAATTTAGCATTAAGAGAATTAAGTAGAGTATACCTTCTGGATAATGCATCCTCAACTACATTCTATTTACCTTGCTTATACTTAATCACATATGGGAATGATTCAATGAATTCCACCCATTTAGCATGCCAACGGTTCAGCTGATCTTGAGCCTTTAAATGCTTTAGACTTCCATGCTCAGTGTGTATCACAAACTCCCTAGGCCATAAAAAATGCTGCCATGTTTACAGAGCTCTAACCAAAGCATATAATTCCTTGTCATATGTTGGATACTTCAAGGCTGCCCCATTTAACTTCTCACTAAAGTACGTTAGTGGTATTTGGTTCTGCATCAAAACAGCTCTAATTCCTATGTCACTAGCATCACATTCAATCTCAAAAGTTTTATTAAAGTTAGGTAAAGCAAGTAAATGTGCAGCACACAATTTATCTTTAAGTTCATTAAATGCATGTTCTTGTGCCTCACTCCAAACAAAACCAACATTTTTCTTAACTAACTCATTCAAAGGTGCGGCTATTGTGCTAAAATCCTTAATGAATCTCTTATAGAAACCAGCAAGCCCATGAAAGCTCCTCACCTCACTAGCATTCTTAGGTCTTGGCCATTCCTTAATGACTCTTACCTTGTCTTCATCAACTTCAATACCTTGACTAGACACTACAAAACCAAGAAAATTAACCTTTTCCATGCAAAAACTACACTTCTTAAGGTTAGCATACAACTTTTCTTGCCGAAGTATTTCTAGTACTTGACGCACATGCATGATATGATCATCTAAGCACTTAGAGTAATGAGAATATCATCAAAGTAACCAACAACAAACTTTCCCAAGTACTCACGCCACACATGGTTCATCAATCTCATGAATGTGCTAGGTGCATTAGTAAGACCAAATGGCATAACAAGCCACTCATACAACCCATACTTTGTCTTAAATGCTGTTTTCCATTCATCTCCAACATTTATTCGAATTTCATAATAACCAGATTTGAAGTCTATCTTAGTGAACAAACAAGAACCATATAACTCATCAAGCATGTCATCTAACCGAGGAATAGGGTGACGATACTTTACAGTCATTTTATTGATGGCTTGACAGTCCACACACATTCTCCATGTTCTATCCTTGTTTGGCACAAGAATAACAGGAACCGAGCAAGGACTTAGACTCTCCCTCACATACCCCTTAGCTAGCAACTCCTCAACTTGTTTTGGGATCTCCTTTGTCTCACTTGGATTTGTTCTATATGATGGCCTATTGGGTATGGCAGCTCCAGGAATGAAGTCAATTTGATGTTCTATGCCTCTAATTGGTGGTAAACCACTAGGCATCTCCTCAGGAAACATGTCTTCAAATTCCTGCAAAATATCAACAAACACACTAGGCAAAGAGGGGTTAAGTTCATTAGTTACAAAATAAGCCCCTTTGTACAAGAGTACAAATATAAGCCAATTGGAGTACAATGCATGTCTAACCTAACTTTCCTTGGCTACTAAACTCACATTCTTTGCACTTTTCTCTCCTTTTTCTTTTCCCTCTTTCTTTTCACTCTTTTTGTTTTCACTCTCTAAAGCACTTTTCTTGCTCTCTTTTTCTTTTTTTTTCAGCCTCCACTCTCATCCTTTCCATTTTACATTGGACTCCATACACTTCTTTTGAGGAAAGTGGTGTTAGTATGGTTTTCCATCCATCCTTAGTGAATGAATACCTATTGAGGTACCCATCATGCATAGCTCTCCTATCAAATTACCACGGCCTACCAAGCAAAATATCTCTAACATTCATAGGAACCACATCACACAACACCTCATCATGATATTTAACAATTGAAAATGAGATAGTAGATTGCCTATTCACCTTGACCTCACCACAATTATTAAGCCACTTAAGCTTGTATGGTCATGGGTGTAGTGTAGTAGACAACCCCAATCGATTAATCAAGATTGTACTCACCACATTAGTGTAACTCCCACCATCATCGATAATCACACTACATGCATTGCCTTTAACATGACACCTTGTATGGAAAAAATTCTCTCGCTGCTCCTCATGACAATCGGCCTTCAATTGGGTGTTAAGAGCGCGTCTTGTAACCAACACATCACCCTTAGTCGGTTCTTCAATGCTCCCTCTACCTCGACCAAAACTGCGACCTTCTCTTCCTCCTCTAGGCATGACTTTTCCAACAATCATATCATCCTCATTATAAGCAAAATATTCATCTTCCAAGTCATCAACTTAAGATATTCAGTTTCTGCCCCGTCATCGCCTCTCGTTGTGATTTGGTGTTGCTCTTTCAACCGCCTGCAACCTTGCATCCATATGCTCTAATGCATCCCTCATGGCCTCCATATTTCGATTAAAACGTGTAAACACTCCCTCATGTGTTTACACTCAAAAGATGGGGGTCACTCGTGTTTAACTCAAAAACAAAAAAAAAAACAATTCACTCATGGTTTTCCTCACATCACTCTAACTTATTCTTTCATGTTCTTAGGTGAATCACACTTTTAAAACAATTCAAATAGCTTGTAATGTGTAGAATTTCAAAACTGAAATTTTCAAAACAAGTTGAACATGAAACAAATTTAGGAAAGTAATGAATTTAGGAAAGTAATGAATTTAGGAAACTAACAAATTTTAGGAAAGTAAAGAATTTAGGAAAGTATCTAATTTTAGAAAAGTATTGAAGTTAGGAAAGTAACTAATTTTAGGAAAGTAATGAAGTTAGGAAAGTAAAGAACTTAGGAAAGTAACTAATATAGGAAAAAAATGAATTTAGGAAAGAGACTAATCTAGGAAAGTAGTGAATTTAAGAAAGTAGAGAATTTAGGAAAGTAAACAAAATTAGGAAAGTGACCAATTTAGAAAGTAACGAATTTAGAAAGTAACAAATTTAGAAATAAAGAACTTCCTAGAATTAGGAAGTAGCAAATTTAGAAACAAATATCTTCCTAGAATTAGGAAAGTAACTATTTTCGTTCCCTTTTTTTTACAGGAATTTCTTCATTTTTTTTCTTTTTCTCTCAACTACAACTAGAAACCCAAAATTGAATTCAAAAGAACAAGAAAAGTGCAAGAAATCAGAATTAAAGAAACATAATTTTAAAGAGATAAAATCTGATCTAGAGCCAAAGCTCTGATACCAAATGATACAGAACCTTCAAGAATAAGCTTGAGAACCCCTTTATGTATAGGAACCCACGAAGCATTAACGTGACAACCCCAATAACCAATTCAGCAACAACCCCTAAGAAAAGCTGGAAAAATAGATTTTTTAGATAGATGATCAAGAACTAGAATAAAGAGAACTTGTTTCTGAATTCCAGTTTTGAAACACTCCACAAGAAGGTGATCAATCTACTTGAATGTTTCTTAAAGCATGTATTATACTCAAGAACACAAAGATAAAAGCAAAACAACCTTTTGGTTTTTCTTAAATTAAAATTCTGGACCCCTTAAAACATTCTAGCAAGGAATATTTATAGCCTTTACAAAATCATAAAACTCAAGAATAGGAAACTAACCTAATTATATTTTAAAAAATAATTAAGAATAAACTATATCAAGCTAAATAAAACTAATGGACTCTAAATAAAGTTCAATTTCGTTCGGCCCAATAGGTAACACGAAAATGGCCCATTACATACTTAATTCAACCCATTAGTAACGTTGACTTGAACCAAGATGTACTGGACTCGTGCTGCACTTTTCCCAAAGCTTTGATGTCCTTGTAGACCTTCGCTAGCTGAATTGACTAAGCCTTGAAAATGGTGGATTAAAGCTTGTTGAAGCTTCTTAGACCGCGACCTTGTCATTGGTCCTTGAGGCATGCTAATTGGACTAGAAACCTCTTGAACTTGCTCCTCCTAATCTAATAATATTTTAGGAGATTTTTTGGTATTATGAAAGGAGTATAATTAAAATAATAAATGGATAATTAAATACTAAATGGATAAGAAATAGTAACGAACAATTGGTTTTGCCTTCTTGATTATGCTCATCTTTAAGATGTTCAATCCTTTGAACTTGGTGTGTAGGTTTATCGTTAACACATTTGGGATAAGAATTTGGAGTGTTGTGATCGTTTTAGGTGCTTCTAGTGCCATACACAGTCAAAAAGACGTAATGGGACATTTTTAGGGCCAAACTAGATGAAATTCACTAAAGTTGGATCTTTTGTGCATTATCGTAATTGAACTGACTTTTGGCACTCTATAAATGTTTGGGATATAAATTTAGAGTGTTGTGGTGGTTTTAGGTGCTTCTAATGCCATACACAGTCAAAAATACCTAATCGGATGTTTTTAGGGCCAAACTAGAAGAACATCGTTAAACTTGGATTTTTTGGGCATATCATGTACTTGAACTGTCTTTTGATGCACAATGCATGTTTGAAAAAAATTGGAGTGTTGTGGTCATTTTAGGCGCTTTTAATGCCATAGGAAGTCAAAAAGACTCGAAGGACCGTGTTTAGGCCGAAACGAGATGAACTTGGTTAAAGTTGGATCTTTTGGGCATGACATGCACTTGAATTGACTTTTGACATCCAATACACATTTGAGATAAGAATTTGGAGTGTTGTTGTCAATTTAGGTGCTTCTAGTGCCATACGGAGTCAAAAACACCCAATGAGACATGTTTAGGGCCAAACTATATGAACTTGACTAAACTTGGACATTTTCAGCATGACATGCACTGGAACTGACTTTTGACACCCAATACATGTTTTGGATAAGATTTCGGAGAGTTGTGGTCGATTTAGGTGCTTCTAGTGGCCATACAGGGTCAAAAAGATCCAATTGGACGTGCTTAGGCCAAACTAGATGCACTTAGCTAAACTTGGATTTTTTGGGCATGGCATGTACTTAAACTGACTTTTAATACCAAATATACGTTTGGGATAAGAATTTGGAGTGTTGTGGGCATTTTAGGTGCTTCTAGTGCCATATAGAGTCGAAAAGCTCAAATAAGATGTGTTTAGGGCCAAATTTGAGCAACTTGGCTAAACTTGGATCTTTTGGGTATGGCCAGCACTCGAACAGACTTTTGACACCCAATACACGTTTGGGATAAAAATTTGGAGTGTTGTGATCGTTTTAGGTACTTCTAGTGCAATATGGCATCGAAAACACCCAATGAGACGTGTTCAGCGCCAAACTAAATGAACTTAGCTAAATTTGGATCTTTTGGGTATGACATGTACTTGAACTGACTTTGACACCCAATAAACGCTTGGGATAGGATGGAGTGTTACGGTCATTTTAGGTGCTTTTAGTGTCACACGGAGTCAAAAATACCAAATGGGACGTGTTTAGGGCCTAACTTGACGAACTTGGCTAAACTTGGATCGTTTGGGCATGGCATGTACTCGAACTGACTTTTGACACCAATACACGTTTGGGATAATAATTTGGAGTGTTGTGGTAATTTTAGGGGCTTCTAGTGCCATACGGAGTCAAAAAGATCCAATGGGACGTGTTTGGAGCCAAACTAGATGAACTTGACTAAACTTGGACTTTTCGGCATGACATGCAATCGAGCTGACTTTTGACACCCAATACTTGTTTGGGACAAGAAATTTGGAGTGTTGTGGTCATTTTAGATGCTTCTAGTGCCATACGGAGCCAAAAAGACCCAATGAGATGTGTTTGGAGCCAAACTAGATGAACTTGACTAAACTTGGACTTTTCGGCATGACATGCAGTCGAACTGAGCCAAAAAGACCCAATGAGATGTGTTTGGAGCCAAACTAGATGAACTTGACTAAACTTGGACTTTTCGGCATGACATGCAGTCGAACTGACTTTTGACACCCAATACTTGTTTGGGATAAGAATTTGGAGTTTTGTGGTCATTTTAGGTTCTTCTAGTGCCATACGGAGTCTAAAATACCTAATGGGTCGTGTTTGGACTGAAACGAGATGAACTTGGTTAAACTTGGATATTTTGGAACTGGCTTGCACTTGAACTAACTTTTGACATCCAATACTCGTTTGTGATAAGAATTTGGAGTGGTGTGGTTTTTTTATGTTCTTCTAGTGCCATACGGAGTTAAAAAGGCCCAACAGGACGTGTTTATAGCCAAACTAGATGAACTTGTTGACTAAACTTGGATCTTTTGGTCATGGAATGCACTCGAACTGACTATTGACACGTAATACAAGTTTGGGATAAGAATTTGGAGTGTTTTCGTCATTTTAGGTGCTTCTAGTGCCATATGTAGTCAAAAAGACCCAATGAGACTTGTTTAGGGCCAAACTAGATGAACTTGGCTAAACTAGGATTGTTTGGGCACGACATGCACTCAAGCTGACTTTTGATACTTAGTATATGTTTGGGATAATAATTTGGAGTGTTGTAGTACTTTTCGGTGCTTCTAGTGTCATACGGAGTCAAAAACACCCAATGGGACGTGTTTAGGCCAAACTAGATGAACTTGGCTAAACTTGGATCTTTTGAGCATGGCTTGCACTCTCATTGACTTTTGACTCCCAATACACATTTTTTTTGTAAGCTAAAAATCTATTAACCCGAAAAATACATACAAAAATTACAAGGGGCATACCCCAGGATATACAAAGCCACAAAGCCAATAAAGAGGTAAGCCTAGCTAGCTAAATCAAAAACAACTCTAAACCCGATAAAAAAAATAACCCAACTAAATCTCAACCCATTACAATAAAAAACCAAACTCTTCAATACAAAGAAACATTACAAAGAAACATATTAACATATTCAACCCTTAAGGAGAGGTTCAAAATTCAATAGGTGGGATCCCAAGCAGCTTGGAGAGACAGGTTCGACTTTGAGGCAAGTACATCCCTAAGTAACCAAAGCCTATCCCTAATGGAGCCCGAGATAACCTTGATCAAAACAGCAATATCCTTGATTTTACCCTTGAAGATTCTGAGGTTCCTCTCCCTCCAAATATGGTAGATAAAGGCCGTAAACAGAAGCTTCAGAATGGCGCTAAAAAGGGACTTACCTTTGGTCTTAACTAGGAGCCAACAGATCCATTGACACCAGTTGGAGTCGGGGCTGCTCAAACCATATTTAGCTAGAAGAGTCTCCCAAATTGACGTTGTGGATTTACGTCCCACAAAAGGTGCTCAGCTGACTCACACCCATCCAGAAAAAATACACATGAAGGAGTAATAGATGTAGGCATGGACCAATGTTCCATTCTATCCTTAGTCAGCAACTTTCCTTTTATAGACACCCAAAAGAGAGCTAGAGAGAGGGGAGAGGGGGGGGACAGAGAGAGAGCGACACAAAGAGAGAGCAACAAAGAGAGAGAGAGAGAGATAGAGATAGAGAGAGAGAGAGAGAGAGAGAGAAAGAGATAGAGTGGGGGAGAGAGGGAGAGAGGGAGATAGAGAGAGAAAGAGAGAGAGACAGAGAGAGAGAAAGGGGGAAAGAGAGAGAGTGGGAGAGAGAGAGGAATAGCGAGAAAGAGAGAGGGATAGACGGTGATAGAGGGAGACAGAGGGAGAGAAAGGGGAGACGGTGATAGAGGGAGAGAAAGGAGAGATAGATAGAGGAAGATAGAAGGAGAGAGAGGGAGAGAGAGAGAGAATGAGGGAGGGATATAGAGAGAGGACCAGAGAGAGTGTGAGAGCGAGAGAGAGCGAGAAAGAGAATGGGAGAGTAAGATGGAGAGAGAGAGGTAGAGGGAGAGTGAGAGAAAGAGAGAGGGAGGGAGAGAGAAAGGGTGAGAGAGAGAGAGGGGGGCGGGAGAGAGAGGGTGCGGGAGAGAGAGGGGGCGGGAGAGAGAAAGGGCGAGAGAGAGAGAGGGGGGAGGGAAAGAGGGAGAGGGAGATAGGGAGAGACAGAGAGATAGAGAGGGAGAGGGAGAGAGGGAGAGCAAGGAGACAGAGAAAGTGGAGGAGAGTGAGAGAGGGAGAGGGAGAGCGAGAGAGAGAGAGAGAGATAAAGAGAGAGTAAGGGAGAGAGAGGGAGAGGGGAGAGAGAAGGAGAAAGACAATTAGAGAGGGGGAGAGAGAGAAAGAGAGATGGAGGGAGAGCTAGAGAGAGGGGAGAGAGAGGGGAGAGAGAGGCGAGACAGAGAGGGAGAACGACACAGAGAGATGGAGAAAGAGGGAGATAGTGAGAGAGAGAGAGGGAGAGGGAGGGTGAGAGAGAGAGAAAGAGAGTGAGAGAGAGTGAAATGATGAGTGAGAGAGAGACAGAGAGATCGAGGGAGAGAGAGAGATAGGGAGAGAAAGGGAGGTAGAGAGAGAAGGAGTGAGATGGAGGGGGAGAGGGATAGAGGAGAGAGAGGGGGTGGATAGAGAAAGAGAGAGATAGGGGTGGAGAGAGAAAGAGAGAGTGAGAGTGTGGGAGAGGAAGAGAGGGAGGGAGAGCGAGAGATAAACAGAGGGAGGGAGAAACCGAGAGAGAGGGAGATAGAGCGAGAGAGACAATGATATAGTGAGAGAGATGGAGAGAGAAAGAGAAAGAGGACTGGGGGAGATATTGAGAGAGAGAAAGAGAGAAAGACAGAGAAAGAGAGAGAAAGTGGGAAAGAAAGAGAGAGAGAGAGGAATAGCGAGAGAAGGAGAGACTGTGACAGAGGGAGAGAGAGGGGGAAAGAGAGAGAAATCGAGATAGAAAGAGAAAGACTGAGAGAGAGAGAGAGTGAGAGAGGGAGATAGAGAGAGAGAGAGCGACAAAGAGAGCAGGAGAGAGAGAGGGAGAAAAGGGAGAGCGGGAGTGAATGGACGAGAGAGAGAGAGAGAGAGAGACAGAGAGAAAGTGAGATAGAGAGAGTGTGTGTGAGAGAGAGAGGAAGAAAAAGGGAGAGAGCGAGAAAGCGGGAGAGAAAGGGCGAGAGAGAGAGAGAGAGTGAGTGAGTGAGAGAGAAAGGGGAGAGGGAGAGAAGGGGGGCATGCGAGTAAGAGATAGAGATAGACAAAGAGACAGACGGAGTGGCAAAGAGTGAGAGAGGGAAAGGAAGAGTGAAAAGTTAGAGGGATATAGAAGATAAGAGAGAGAAAGACAAAGAGATAGAGAGAGAGCGAGTGTGAGAGTGGGGGAGAGAGTGCGAGAGAGAAAGAGCGAGAGGGAGAGAGAGAGAGAGAGAAGAGAGAGAGAGAGAGTGGGGGGGAGAGATAGAAAGATAGAGAGAGAGAGAAAAAGGGAGAGAGAGAAAGAGAGAGCATGAGAGAGAAAGAAAGCGGGAGGGAGAAAGAGAGAGAGAGAGGGAGCTACAGAAAGAGAGAGAGAGGGAGGGAGATAGAGCGAGAGACATTGATAGAGTGAGAGAGAAGGCCAGAGAAAGAGAGGGAGATAGAGATAGAGAGGGAGAGAGAAAGAGAGAGACATGGAGAGAGAAAGTGGGAAAGAGAAAGAGGGAGAGATAGAGAGAGAAAGAGAGAGAGCAAGAGAGAGGGAGACTGAGGGAGATAGTGAGAGGGACAGGGAGAAAGAGAGTGAGAGAGAGATAGAGAGAGAGGGAGAGAGAAAGATATAGGGAGAGAAAAGGAGGTAGAGAGAGACAAGGAGAGTGAGGGGGAGAGGGATAGAGGAGAGAGAGGGGTGGAGAGATAAAGAGAGAGGGGGTGGAGAGAGAAAGAGAGATAGGGGGTGGAGAGAAAGAGAGCGAGAGTGTGAGAGAGAGAGAGAGGGAGAGCGAGAGAAAAAGAGAGACCGAGATAAAGGGAGAGACCGAGAGAGAGAGACCAAGAGAGATGAGTTGAATTACCTCTTGGGCTGAACGAAATTTGACATTACTTAGAGTCCATTAATTTTATTTAGCTTAATATGGTCTATTCTTAATTATTTTTTAAAATATAATTAGGTTAGTTTCCTATTCTTGAGTTTTAGGATTTTAGGAAACTTTTGTAAAGGCTATAAATATGCCTTGCTAGAATGTTTTAAGGGTCCAGAATTTTAATTTAAGAAAAACCGAAATCCTAAAGGACGAGTGTGAGAGAGAGCGAGGGAGAAAGAGAGAGAGAGAGAGCTAGAGAAAGAGAGAGAGAGAGAGAAAGGGAGCTAGAGAAAGAGAGAGAGGGAGATAGAGTTAGAGACAATGATAGAGTGAGAGAGAGGGCGAGAGAAAGAGAGAGAGAAAGGGAGATAGAAAGAGAGAGAGGGATAGGAGAGAGAAATAGAGTGAGAGAGTGAAAGGATGAGAGAGAGAGTGAGAGAGAGTGAGAGAGAGAGATGGAGAGACTAAGAGAGAGGGGAGATAGAGAGAGAGGGGAGATAGAGAGAGAATCAGAGAGAGAAAGTGGAAAGAGCGAGACAGCGGAAGAGTGAGAGAGAGGGAGACATGGTGATAGAGGGAGAGAGATGGAGAGAGAGAGGGAGAGACGGTGATAGAGGGAGAGCGGGAGAGAGAGAGATGAAGATAGAAGGAGAGAGAGGGAGAGAGAGAGAGAGAGATAGAGAGAGAGGGGGGGAGAAAGAGAGAATGAGTGAGGGAGATAGAGAGAGAGGACGAGAGAGAGTGTGAGATCGAGAGAGAGCGAGAAAGAGAGTGGGAGAGTACGATAGAGAAAGAGGTAGAGGGAGAGCGGGAGAGAGAGGGGGAAAAGAGAGAGAGAAGGAGAGAGAGAGAGAGGGAGAGGGAGAGAGGGAGAGTGAGACATAGAGAGAGAGGGAGAAAAAGAGAGGGAGAAAAAGAGAGGGAGATAGGAAAAGAGAGAGGGAGAGGGAGAAAGAGGGCAAGGAGACAAAAAGAGTGGGGGATAGCGAGAGAGAGAGGGAGAGTGAGATAGAGAGACTGAAGGGAGAGAGAGTGTGTGGGAGAGAAGAGTGATAGATCAATAATGGATTAGGGAGATAGAAAGATAGAGAGAGAAAGAAGGGAGAGAGAAGGGGAGAGAAATAATGGGTTAGAGAGAGAAGGGGAGAGAGACAAGGAGGTGAGAGAGAAGGGGAGAGAGAGAAGGGGAGAGTGAGGGGGTGAGACAGAAGGGAGAGAGAGAGAGAGAGGGCTAGAAAGAGAGGAGAGAGAAGGAGAGAGAATGAGAGAAAGAGAGAGAGAGAGGGAGAGTGAGAGAGAGAGAAGGAGAGAACGAGTGGGAGAGGGGGAGAGAGGGAGAGACAGAGAGACTAAGAGAGAAAACGAGTGATAGGGAGAAAGAGAGAGAGGCAGAGAAGGAGAGAGTGAGAGAGTGTGGGAGAGAGAGAGAGAAAAAAAGAGTGAGAGAGGGAGAGGGAGGGAGAAAGACAGAGAAAGAGAGGGAGATAGAGAGAAGGAGAGAGAGTGGGGGAGAGAGAAGGGGAGAGAGAGAGATGGAGATAGAGGAAGGGGGAGAGCGTGAGTGACGGAGAGAGAGAGGGAGGAAGGGAGAGTGAGAGAGACCGAGAGACTAAGAGAGAGAGGGAGAGAGAGGGGGGCATAGAGTGAGAGGGAGAGGGAGAGAGAAGGAGAGTGAGAGAGTGGGAGGGAGAGAGAGGGAGCTAGAGAAAGAGAGAGAGAGAGAGAGAGAGAGATTGAGAGAAAGAGAGAGGGAGATAGAGCGAAGGACAATGAGAGTGAGAGAAAGGGTGAGAGAAAGAGAGAGAGGGAGATAGAGGGAGTGAGAGGGAGAGACAGTGATAGAAGGAGAGAGAAAGAGAGAGAGATGAAGATAGAAGTAGGGAAAGGGAGAGAGAGATATAGAGAAAGAGGGGCAGAGAGAGAGAATGAGAGAGGGAGATGTAGAGAGAGGACGAGAGAGAGAGTGTGAGAGCGAGAAAGACAGTGGGCGAGAAAGACAGTGGGAGAGTAAGATAGAGAGAGAGAGGTAAATGGAGAGCGAGAGAGAGAGCGGAGGGATAGATAGAGAGAAAGAGAGAGAGGGGGGAGGGTGAGAGAGAGAGGGAAAGAAGGAGAGGGAGATAGGGAGAGAGATAGAGGGAGACCGAGAGAGAGTGAGTGAGGAGACGGAGAGAGTGGGGAGTGAGAGAGAGAGGGAGAGTAGGAGAGAGAGAGGGAGGGAGAGAGAGTGTGGGAGAGAACGAGTGAGAGAGAGAGTGTGTGGGTTAGAGAGATAGAAAGGTAGAGATGGAAAGAAGGGAGAGAGTAGGGGAGAGAGACTAGGAGGAAGGGAGAGAAAGGGTGAGAGAGAAGGGAGACAGAGAGATAGAGAGATAGAGAGAGGGCTAGAAAGAGGGGAGAGAGACAGGGGGACTGAAAGAGGGAGACAGAGAGAGAGTGGGGGAGAGATAGAGAGAGGGTGACAAAGAGAGAGTGGGGAAGAGACAGAGAGAGGGAGAGAGACTATGGAGGAGAGAGAGAGAGAAAGGTGGGAGAGAGAGAGAAAGTGAGGAAGATAGAGAGAGAGGGAGAGAGATGGAGATAGAGGGAGAGTGAGAGATAGAGAGACAGGGAGAAAGGGAGATAGGGAGATAGGGAGATAGAAAGAAAGGGAGAGTAAGAGAGTGGGAGAGTAAGATAGAGAGACAGTGAGAAAGGGAGATAGGGAGATAGAGAGACAAAGCGAGAGAGAGAGAGGGAGAGAGACAGAGGGGGAGAGAGATAGAGAGAAAGAGAGAGACAAAGAGAGAGGGCTAGAAAGAGCGGAGAGAGATAGAGAGAGAGAAAGATAGAGATAAAGAGAGAGGGCTAGAAAGAGGGGAGTGAGATAGAGGGTGAGAGAATGAGAGAAAGAGAGAGGGAGAGAGGGAGAGTAATAGAGAGAGGGAGAGAAGGAGTGGGAGAGAGAGAGGGAGAGGGAGAGAGACAGACAGAGAGACTAAAAGTGAAAAAGAGAGAGAGGGAGAAAGAGGGAGAGGGAGAGAGTGAGAGAGTGTGGGAGAGAGATAGAGAGAAAGAGAGTGAGAGGGAGGGGGAGGGAGAAAGAGAAAGAAAGAGAGGGAGATAGAGAGAGAGAGAGAGATAATGAGAGGAGAGAAAGTGGGAGAGAGAGAGAGAGACGGAGACAGAGGGAGGGAGGGAGAGAGACAGACCGAGAGTCGAGAGAGAGGGGGGAGAGAGAGAGTGAGAGAGTGGGATTGAGCGAGAGAAACAGAGAAGGAGAGGGATGGAAATTGAGAGAGAGGGAGGGAGAAAAAGGGAGAAAGAGGGAGCTAGAGAAATTGAGAGAGAGAGAGGAAAACTGAGAGATGGAGAGAGGGAGATAGAGTGAGAGACAATGAGAGAGTGGGATAGAGAGGGCGAGAGAAAGAGAGAGAAAGAGGGAGAGAGAGGGAGATAGAGAGATAGAGATAGAGAGAGAGAGAGAATGGGAAAGAGAGAGAGAGAGAGAGAGGAAGAGCGAGAGAGAGGGAGAGACGGTGATAGAGGGAGAGAGAGAGAGACGAAGATAGAAGGAGGGATAGGGGAGAGAGAATGAGAGAGTGAGATATATAGAGAGAGAGAGAGAGGACGAGAAAAAGAGTGTGAGAGCGAGAAAGACAGTGGGAGAGTAAGATAGAGAGAGAGAGAGAGAGCGAGGTAAAGGGAGAGCGAGAGAAAGAGAGGGGGAGAGAGAGGGAAAGAGAGAGAAAGAGAGGGAGAGTAAGAGAGAGATGGAGGGATGGATAGGGAGATAGGGAGAGAGAGGGAGACGGAGAGAGAGTGTGTGTGAGGAGACAGAGTGAGTGAGGGAGAGCAAGAGAGAGAGGGATGGAGAGAGAGTGTGGGAGAGAAAGAGTGAGAGAGGGAGAAAGGGTTAGAGAGATAGAACGGTAGAGAGAGAAAGAACGGAGAGAGAAGGGGAGAGAGACAAGGAGGGAGGGAGAGAGAGGGGTGAGAGAGAGAAAGAGAAGGGAGAGATATAGAGAGATAGAGAGAGGGCTAGAAAGAGGGGAGAGAGACATGGGGACTAAGAGAGAGTGGGGGAAAGATAGATAGAGGGAGAGAGACTGTGAGGGAGAGAGAGGGGGAAGGAGATAGATAGTAAAAGATAGAGAGAGGGAGAGAGATATGGGGAGATAGAGGGAGAGTGGGAGATAGAGAGAGAGGGGGTGGAGAGAGAAAGAGAGAGAGGGAGATGGACATCGAGAGAGTGGGAGAGAGAAAAGGAGGGAGGGAGAAAGAGAGGGAGAGAGATGGAGAGAGAGGGAGAGAGAGTGAGAGAGAAGGAGAAAGAGAGAGAAAGACAGAGAGAGCGAGAGAGAGTGAAATTGAGAGAGAGAGAAGGAGAGAGAAAGTGGTATAGTGTGATGAAGAGAGAGAGAGGAAGAGCGAGAGAGAGAGAGAGGGAAAGGGGAAAGGGAGAGGAAAAGGGAGGAAAAGGGAGAGGCAGTGGGAGAGGGATAGGGAGAGAAAGAGATTGTATATGTGTGTGTGTGTGTGTGCGCGTGTGTGTGAGAGAGAGAGAGCGAGAGAGAGTGGGAGAGTGAGATAGGGGGAAAGTGGGAGAGAGAGCGGAAGAGAGAGTTAGGGAGAGGAAGAGGGAGGGAGAGAGGAAGATAGAGAGAAAGAAAGAGAGAGACATAGACAGAGAGTGAGAGAAAGTGGGAGAGAGAGAGAGAGAGACAGAGAGAAAGTGGGAGAGAGAGAGAGAGGAAGAGAGAGACAGAGTTAGAGACATAGACAAAGAGAAAGTGGGAGAGAGAGAGAGAGGAAGAGAGAGAGAGGAGAGAGAGTTAGGGAGAGAAAGTGGGAGAGGGAGAGGGAGAGAGAGTGTGTGTGTGTGTGAGAGAGGGAGAGAGGAGAGAGTGGGAGAGTGAGATAGAGAGAGGTAGAGAGCGGGAGAGGGAGAGAGAGGGGAGAGAGAGGGAGAGAGAGAGAGGGAGAGAGAGATGGATTGAGTGGAGAAAGAGATAGAGAGAGGAAGAGTGAGAGAGAGAGGGAGGGAAGGAGAGGGAGAGCGAGACGGAGAGACTGAGAGAGAGAAAGAGAGTGAGTGAGAGAGGCAGAGACTGAGAGCGAGAGAGAGAGAGAAATTGAGAGAGAGAGAGATAAGGAGAGAGAGACAGAGAGAAAGAAAATGGGAGAGAGAGGTAGAGAGGAAGAGTGAGAGAGAGGGAGAGAGGAAGAGGGAGTGAGAGAGAGGTAGAGAGAGATATGGATTGAGTGAGAGAAAGAGAGAGAGAAAGGGAGAGTGAGAGAGAGAGGGAGGGAGAGAAGGAGTGGGAGAGAAGGAGAGGGGGAGAGATGGAGAGACTGAGAGAGAGAAAGAGAGAGAGAGAGAGGAAGGGAGAAAGAGAGAGGGAGAAATTAAGAGAGAGAAAGAGAGAGAGGGAGAGAGGGAGAGAGGGAGAGTGGGAGAGAGGGAGAGAGGAAGAGAGAGATATAGAGAGTGAAATAGAGGGGAGAGAGAGGGAGAGAGGGATTTAGATAGGAAAAGGGAGGGGAGTGGGAGAGGGAGAGGGAGAGAGAGAAAGTGGGAGAGTGAGATAGAGAGCGGTAGAGGGAGATCGGGAGATAGAGAGAGAGATAGAGAGAGAGAGATGGAGATAAAGGGAGACAGAGGGAGAGCGAGAGGGAGACAGAGAGACGGAGAGAGAGAGGGGGAGAGAGGGAGAGAGAGTGTGTGTATGTGAGAGAGAGTGAGAGAGTGTGAGTGTGTGTGTGTGTGAGAGAGAGTGAAAGGATGAGAAAGAGAGAGGGAGAGATACAGAGAGAGAGAGAGAGAGAGAGAGTGAGAGAGAGAGAGTGAGAGAGAGTGAGAGAGAGTGTGTGTATGTGAGAGAGAGAGTGAGAGAGTGTGAGTGTGTGTGTGAGAGAGAGTGAAAGGATGAGAAAGAGAGAGGGAGAGATAGAGAGAGAAAGACAGAGGCAAATAGAGAGTAGGGGAGAGAGATGTAGGGAGTGAGTCAGGGAGAGAGAGGGTGGGAGAGAGAGGAATATAGGATAGAGAGGGGGAGAGAGAGGGAAAAAGAGGGAGAGAAAGAGAGCGAGAGTATGGGAGAGTGCTAGAGAGAGATAGAGGAAGAGAGAGGGAGAGGGAGACAGAGGAAGAGAGAGGGAGAGAGTATGAGTGAGAGAAAGATAGAGAGGGAGAATGAGAGAGAGAAAGAAAGAAAGAGAGAGAGAGAGAGAGAGAGAGAAAGAGAGAGTGAAAGGGACAGAGAGAGACAGGGAGAAGTAGAGAGAAAGAGAAAAGGAGAGAGAGGGAGGGAGAGTGAAAGGGACAGAGAGAGATAGGGAGAAGTAGAGAGAAAGAGAAAAGGAGAGAGAGGGAGGGAGAGATAGAGGGGAGAGAGAGAGCGAGAGAGAGAGGGATAGAGGGAGAGAAAGAGAAAGTGAGAGAGAGAGATAGAGTGAGAGAGAGCGAGAGAGTGTGTGTGTGTGTGTGAGAGTGTGTGCGAGAGTGTTAGTGTGTGTGTGTGTGTGTTTGTGAGAGAGAGAGAGTGAGTGAAAGGATGAGAAAGAGAGAGGGAGAGATAGAGAGACAGACAGAGACAGAGGCAGAGAGAGTGGGGGAGAGAGAGGTAAAGAGTGAGTCAAGGAGAGAGAGGGTGGGAGAAAGAGGGAGGGAGAGAGAGGGATAAAGGAGAGAGAGTGGGAGAGAGAAAGGGAGAGAGAGAGAGGGAGAAAGAGGGAGAGAAAGAGCGAGAGTGTGGGAGAGTGGGAGAAAGAGATAACGGATGAGAGAGGGAGAGAGAGAGGAAAAGAGAGAGTGGGAGAGAGAGGGAGAGTGCGAGAGAGAGAGAAAGAAAGAGAAAGGGAGAGAGAGACAGAGTGGAAAAGAGAGGGTGGGAGAGAGTGAGTGAGAGAAAGAGAGAGAGAGAGGGAGAGTGCGAGAGAGAGAGAAAGAAAGAAAGAAAGAGGGAGAGAGAGTAAAAGGGACAGAGAGAGACAAGGAGAAGTAGAGAGAAAGAGAAAAGGAGAGAGAGAGGGGAGAGAGAGCGAGAGCGAGGTTTTTCACTAAAATAGGCAATTAGACACTTCTCCTGCATCACAACAGCTCCAATATCCTATTCCTGAGGCATCACACACAATCTAAAGTGTTAGAAAAGTTAGGTAATGCTAATAATGGTGTAGCACATAACCTTTCCTTGATCAAATTAAAAGCACGTTCTTGTTCATTACCCCATTTAAACCCAACAGACTTTTTAACAAGCTCGATGAGCAGTGCGGGTAGTTTGCTGAAATCTTTGACGAAATGCCGATAAAAGCTATTCAAACCGTGAAAACTCCAAGGACCATTCCTTGATAGCCTTCACTTTGTCTTCATCAACTGTAATTCCCTCCACGCTAACAACATAACCAAGAAACATAACTTTTTCCATGCAAAATGAACACTTCTAGAAATTGGCATATAACTTTCCTTTCTTAAAACATCAAGCACACACTTCAAATATTCAATGTGATCCTTTAAGCTCTTACTATACACCAAGATATCATCAAAGTAAACCACAGCAAATGTGCCTAAAAATGCACGCAGTACATGATTCATCAATCTCATAAACGTGCTTGGTGTATTAGTTAGACCAAATGGCATGACCAACAACTCATACAAACCATATTTAGTCTTAAAATCAGTTTTCCACTCATCTCCCTATTTCATTCTTATTTGATGATATCCACTTTTCAAATCAAATTCTATGGAAAGACGTGATCCATGCAATTCATCTAACATATCATCTAGCCTAGGAATAGGGTGTCAATATTTTACCATAATGTTGTTGATAGCTCTACAGTCAATACACATCCTCCATGATCCATCTTTCTTAGGCACGAGTAACACCGGTACTGCACATGGACTCATATTTTCCCTCACATGTCCTTTAGACATTAGCTTCTCAACTTACCTTTGAAGCTTCTTTGTCTCCTCTAGATTACTCCGGTAAGCTGGACGGCTAGGATTTGAAGCTCCTGGAACAAAATCAATTTGATGCTCTATCCCTCTAATAGGTGGCAACCTACTAGGTACTTAGGGAAATACATCTCCAAAGCTTCAATTTTAGTTTTATTTGGCAGAAATTGGTTGGTTTGTGTGGCTTGGTGTCTTCTTCTAGGAACTAGAATCAAGTTATCTCCCGGCTCCTTGTGAAAGTTAAGAAAGGATACTTCAGCTCGTTTGTACTACCATATCTGGAGAGAGAGAAATAATCGAGTCTTCGAGGGTAAAATGAGGGACAAGAAAGTGGTCTTGGCTTGCATTACAAATGCCATTAGAAGTAGATTTTTTAGTCTTAAAGGATTCTCTGTGACTGAGGATAACAAAACCATTCAGCTTACCTAGGGATTGAATGCTTCTATTTTTGACAATTAAGCTTGGTTCTTCTGTTTCTTTAGGCTGTTATCTCTTGTAATCTTCTGTTAGTGTTTGGGTGCCTCTATCTTGTGTGTTGGTTGGTTCCTTTTTTGTTTCATTTTCCTATCAAGGGTTGGAATCCTTGTGGCATTTGGTTATACCTTCGGTTCGTGATTCTTTATAATCATTGGGCCATGGTTCATTTCCATTATACCTTCAGTTCTTGGCTCAACGGGTTGGGGTTCATCTCAACAAATCTGATTTTTAGCATTCTTGGGCAAGTTTCCAAAATTTTTTGTTGGGTTTCAAGGTAGGTCACTTGAGGTTCATATCATTTGGTATCAAAGCACGTTCTAAAAATCAAGGTTAATCTATCATTTTCATTTTTTTTATTTTTGTCCTTCTAAATATCATTCACTAGTTCATCCATACAAAAAGGTATTCCTATTATTTCATTTCTGGATTTTCTCTTCTGTTCAAGTTGTATAAAAAAGAGTTGTCTTGAAGAAAAAGAGAAAAAATAGGGAAAAAAAGAAAAAAGAGAAAAAAAATATAGAAGCGTCAGAATTACAGCAAATTTCTATTGTTTTTTATCACCAAAGTTTGTCTTGGATATCATTTGTTGGGTGTTTGTTTCGATTCCTAATCTGATTGTTTCCTTAAAATTCTAATTCTTTGTTTTCCTTGCCGATGGGGGTAATCTGAATTCTTCAAGGGGAAACTCTTGATTAGTATTTCTTAGTTCGATAAAGAGTAGTAGAAGAAATCTCAAAGTGAAAATAGGCAAGAGTGTGAGATGTATCAGAAAAGCCAAAATTTGAGAGTAAACACGAGTGTGAGTGACATCGGTTGAGTGCAAACACATGAGGAAGTGTTGTGAAGACTGATTTTAATCTTTCTATTATTCTGTATTTTTTTCAATATGTCTTCTACTAGGGAAGGAGAAGAACAGGGGGATACATCATTTATGCTTTGAGCAATGCAATAACAATTTGAACGTATGAATATGATGTTCACGGATATTCGAGATAGAATGGATAGGCAAGACCCAATTGAATGTGTTTAGGCCAAACTAGACGAACTTGGCTATCGTGTGAGGTTATTTTCCTCTTGGTTCTTTAGAGAACTTGTAAACTTATCAAGGGTTGGCATCCTTGTGGCGTTTGGTTATACCTTTGGTTCGTGATTCCTTTTAATTACTGGGTTGGGGTTCATTTCCATTATACATTTGGTTCTTGATTCTTTATAATCAGTGGGTCGGGGTTCATCTCAACAAATCTGATTTTTAGCTTTCTTGGGCAAGCTTCCAAATTTTGTTGTTGGGTATCAAGGCAGGTCGCTTGAGGTTCGCATCAGCGTGCGCTCGAACGGGATTTTGCCAATGAATACGCGTTTGGGATAAGCATTTGGAGTGTTGTGGTCAGTTTAAGATGCTTTTAGTGCCAAACGGAGTCAAAAAGACCCAATGGGCCATGTTTAGGCCAAAATAGATGAACTTGGCTAAACTAGGATCTTTTGTGCATGACGTACACTCGAACTGACTTTTGACACCCAAAACACATTTCGGATAAGAGTTTGGAGCGTTGCCGTCATTTTAGGTGATTCTAGTGCCATTCAGAGTAAAAAAGACCCAATGGGATAAGTTTAGGCCAAACTAGATGAACTTGACTATACTTTGAATTTTTGTCCATGTCATGCACTCGAAGAGACTTTTGATAACCAATACACGTTTGAGATGAGAATTTGGAGTGTTGTGGTCATTTTAGGTTCTTCTGGCGCCATATAGAGTCAAAAAGATCAAATGGGACGTGTTTAGGTCCAAAGTAGATAAACTTGGCTCTTTTGGGTATCGCATGAAATCGAAATGAGTTTTGACAACCAACACACGTTTGGGATAAGATTATGGAGTGTTTTGGTCACTTTAGGGGCTTCTAGTGCCGTACGGAGTCAAAAAGACAATTGGATGTGTTTAGGACCAAACTAGATGAACTTGGCTAAACATAGATCTTTTGGGCTTGGCATGCACTTGAACTAACTTTTGACACCCAAACCCGTTTGGGATAAGTATTTGGAGTGTTGTGGTCATTTTAGGTGCTTCTACTGCCATATAGAGTCAAAAAGACCCAACGGGACGTGTTTAGGTCCAAACTAAATGAACTTGGCTAAACTTGGCTCTTTTGGGCATGGCCTGAAATCGAACTGAGTTTTGACAACCAGCAAATGTTGGGGAGAAGTTTTTTGTGTGTTGTGGTCTCTTTAAGGGCTTCTAGTACCATACAGAGTTAAAAGGCGTCAATGGGTTGTGTTTATGCCAAAAAGATGAACTTGGCTAAACTTGGATCTTTTGACACTCAATACATGTTTAAGATTAGAATTTATGGTGTTTTGGTCTTTTTAGGTGCTTCTAGTGCCATACAGAGTTAAAAGGCGTCAATGGGTTGTGTTTATGCCAAAAAGATGAACTTGGCTAAACTTGGATCTTTTGAGCCCGACATGCACTTCAATTGAATTTTGATCCCCAATACACGTTTGGGATAAGAATTTGTAGTGTTTTGGTCATTTTAGGTGCTTTAAATGCCATACAGAGTCAAAAAGTCTCAATGAGACGTATTTAGGCTCAAACTAGATGAACATGGCTAAACTTGAATCTTTTGGGCATAACATGCACCCGAATTGACTTTTGACACCAATGCACATTTGTCATATGAATTCAGATTGTTGTGGTCATTTTAGGTTAGGTGCTTCTAGTGCGATACTGACCCTTGTACGGAGACCATCTCCCTCTCTCTTCCCCATTTATGACCAAGTGGTTGAAGAACTTGAACTATATGCTTTTACTCAAGGGTTTAGAAGAAATTGTGAGTATTACCTGGCCCACCTAATCCTAAAGCCCACTAATGAAGCATAAAAAATTCTCGGGTCCAACAAAGTGTATAAAAACTTAAGGCTAGTGAGGGTCTTTCTAGAGAGAGAAGCTCTCCCTTCTCTCTAGAAACCAGGTGAGGGTTTTCTGTTGTCCTCCTCCGGGATGAGCTGAGCTTACTTTCAAAACGGTGAATGATGCTTACTTCAAAACCAAGACTCAGGAAGGTTCAAAGATCAGTAAGAAAAGTTTTGGCAAGATGAGCTCTATGTCTCATGAAGCTGTTCTAAAGTTTAATGGAGATGGGAGTTTCATGCTGGAAAACCCAGAAGTCAGAGTTACTTCTAGCTCTTCCTCGGAGGAATCTCCAAGTTTTGAAAAGATTTTAGTTATGAAGAACAAAGAAGTTGGTGAAAAGAAAGTGTGTGTTCGTGCACTAAATGTGGCGGAAGTACTTGATGCTCGTATTAATGGAGATGACGACGAGCATGTTACTTGTTTTGGCACCTTTAGCTACAACCTTAACTCACCAAATAAGGGAGGAAAGGTCTAAATGGACATTAATGGCAATGATGAGGCTGCTTCTAGCTTTAATGAGAAGCAAGTCAAAGGTTTGGATGAGCTTTCAACGTCTTGTGGGAACATTTCTTTGGTCCCTTCTTCTCAGGTACACAATGACTTGTTATTACTGGATTCTAGTGCTTCAAGGGCCCCTTCATCCTTTGGTGGAGCCCCATGTTTTGTAAATGAAGCTTTTACAGGTGCTTCCGAGGCAAAGAGCATGTTCAGACGCAAACAAGCTTTCCCTTGTCTGAAAAACTCAAATAATCACCAAGGGTTCTCTGGCCAAAGGAGGAGCACGAAGGAGAGAGATGAACAAGGGTGAAATCTTTTATCCATTGGTCAATGAGGCTGTACTTGAGAGCCAATCAACTCCTGCCACCTCACCAATTCTAGCTAACCCTTGCTATGCATGGAGTAAAGACAATTACATGCATTCTGATAAAAAAGTGAAAGGACAAAAGCAAAAGGAGAAAGGACACCTACTCTTGCATACATTGGGCAACAACAATGCTAAAACTTTGCTTGCAAGGACAGACAGCCTGCCCCAAAACCCTGAGGAAGGACAATCACTCTTAATTGTGGTTGTACCTGAAGATAAAGCGGATTTGACATTGCCTTTTCCCAAGACATCCTTGGAGCATTTTTTGGCACCCTTGTACTACCACCTAAGCATGGATATGACTCCTCCACATCAGCTTCATCAAGGACAGACAACCTGCCCCAAAACTTGGAGCAAGGACAGTCTCTCTTAATTACGGTTATACCTGAACACAAAGGGGATTTGACCTTGCCGTTGCTCAAGACATCCTTGGAGCATGTTTCAGGTACCTTTGTACTACCACCTAAGCATGGAAAGGACACCTCCACGTCAGCTTCGTCTTCTCCAACAGGTCGTAAACCTCATTCTTCCATTTTTCAAGAATACAATCAAGTAGTTGAAGATCTTGAGTTATATGCTTTTACTTAGGGGTTTAGATGAAATTGTGAGTTTATCCTTCCCCTAAAATTCTTTGAGCTTAGACATGCTGAAGAGATCTTCTACAGGAAGAAGTCAAGAGTACAACGGCTTCAATTGGGTGATCAGTATATACTTCTTTCTTTTTGAAAGTATGAAAAAGGATAGATTCGAAACCAGGATTATACATCTGGACAGCCAAGGCTCTCTACTTACTTCCCATGAGGAGATCCAAGATCATATCTTGGATTACTACAAAAACCTCTTTGGTACACCAAATGAAGAAATGGGAGTCAATTGGAGTGTACTTCGGCTTCCCAAATGTTTTCATTTCTTGGGTCATGGAGTTCCTTTCTTCTCCCTCATACTCAATGAATATAAATGGGGAGCTGCATGGTTACTTGAGGGGTGCTAAAGGAATTAGACAAGAGGATCCAATCTCTCCTTACATCTTTGCCATCATCATGGAGGTCTTGACTGGGATCTTAAGCTTTCCAGCCAAACACTCAGAGTTCTAGTTCCATTGGAGGTACAGAGAGCTTAACTTAGTCAATCCGTGCTTTGTTGATGACCTACTTTTGTTCTATAAAGGAGAGAGAAACAGCGTGCATGTGCTTAAGGAAGCTTTGGCCATTTTCCAAGAGCTACCACGGTTTCAACCAAATATTTGAAAGAGCCAACTTTTCTTATCAGGGGCTAGCCTAGAGATGTTTTCTCTCATTCATGTTGAACTGGGTTTTACAGAAGGGTCTCTTCTAGTTAGATATCCTGGTGTCCCACTCATTACAACCAAGCTTACCAAATCAGATTGTCAAGGTTTGATTTTTTTTTGGTAAACAAATTGTATAAACCAAAAGATACTTACACATGTACAAGGGGCATACCCCAGGAAATACAAAATTAGAGCCTAATCAGAGGCTTAAGATCCGCATGTAAATTAAACTGGTAATATGTAAAGTACTGAAATTAGATATCAAGGCTTCATAAGACAGCCAAGGTCTACAAAATGCTTGGTTTAAGACATCATCTATCCACTAAACGTAGATTAGTATCATTAGTGCCAAAACACTTTGAATCCCAAAGGCTTAATCTGACTAATTATGAGATAGCTTCAATTAGGATCTTGGAATCTCTGATTTTGCCTTAAAAAATCCTTGCATTTCTTTTTCTTTGTAAACAAATTGTATAAACCAAAAGATACTTACACATGTACAAGGGGCATACCCCAGGAAATACAAAATTAGAGCCTAATTAGAGGCTTAAGATCTGCACGCAAATTAAACTGGTAATATGTAAAGTACTGAAATTAGATATCAATGCTTCATAAGACAGCCAAGGTTTACAAAATGCTTGGGTTAAGACCCCATCTATCCACTAAATGTAGATTAGTATCATTAGTGCCAAAACACTTCGAATCCCAAAGCCTTAATCTGACTAATTGTGAAATAGCTTCAGTTAGGATCTTGGAATCTCTGATTTTGCCTTAAAAATCCTTGCATTTCTTTCCCTCCATATATAATAGATGAAGGAAGTAAAAGCTATCTTAAATAGGACTCCTTTGAGTGACTTCCCTTTCGCATTAGCTAGCATCCAATCTACAAACTGATCCCAATTCCTAACCTGGCAGTGCAGATCACATTTGTTCACAAGTGTGGCCCATACTCTAGCTGAATAACAACAATTGACAAAAAGATGCTCATGTGTCTCCTGGTAGCCAACACAACACACACAATCAAAACAAAACCCTGGTGTTTGGTCCCATTGTGCAACCCTATCTCTAGTAGAAAGTTTGTTTCTCAAAGCCAACCAAGAGATAAAGCTGCACCTTGGGATGTGTTTAGAGAACCATATCACATTTGCTCACTTAACGGGTTGTCTTGCAGGGCATAGTGCCTTATAGGTTAGACTTAGGGAGAAATCTCTATTCTGACTTGAACTCCATTTCCAAACATCTTATCGTTGAGCTTGGGGAGGAGGAACTGGAACACTTCTAATCTTAAGAAACTCAAAGGTGTTTGAAGTTGGCCAATGCCATTGATTGTCTTGAATGACAACGCTCACCATAGAGTCCATAGTCCAAGAAGTTCCTGACAAAAGTCTTTGCCCAAATCTGGCCCAAAGGACACCTAGAGGATGCCAATTATCTGTAAGAAGCTTCACAGTAGTACCATCTCCAATAGTTATAGAGCAAAAGGAGCAGAAACTTGCTCCTGAGCTTGCATTTCTTTCTTTCCATATATAATAGATGAATGAAGTAAAAGCTAGCTTAATTAGGATTCCTCTGAGTGACTTCCCTTTTGCATTAGCTAGCATCCAATTTACAAACTTACCGTAATCCCTAACCTGACAGTGTAGATCATATTTATTCACAAAGTGTGGCCCATACTCTGACTGAATAACAACAATTGACAAAAAGATGCTCATGTGTCTCCTGGTAGCCAACACAACACACACAATCAGAACAAAACCCTGGTGTTTGGTCCTATTGTTCAACCTTATCTCTAGTGGAAAGTTTATTTATCAAAGCCAACCAAGAGATAAAGCTGCACCTTGGGATGTGTTGAGAGAACCATATCACCTTCGCTCACTTAACCGGTTGTCTTGAAGGGGACGACAATACCTTATAGGTTAGACTTAGACAGAAATCTCCATTCTGACTTGAACTCCATTTCCAAACATCTTGTCTTTGAGCTTGGAGAGGAGGAATTGGAACACTTCTAATCTCAAGAAGCTCAAAGGTGTTTGAAGTTGGTCAATGCCATTGATTGTCTTGAATGACAACACTCACCATAGAGTCCATAGTCCAAGAAGTTCGTGACAAAAGTCTTTGCCCAAATCTGGCCCAAAGGACTCCTAGAGGATGCCAATTATCTATAAGAAGCTTCACAGTAGTACCATCTCCTATAGTTATAGAGCAAAAGGGAAGAAACTTGCTCCTGAGCTTGAGAAGCTTTCTCCAAACCCAAGATGGGATAGAAGGAATGGAAACCAAAAAAATTGAACTCTTTCTGATTAGGTATGTTTGACACCAATCTTTCCAAAGTGATCTTTTAGAAGGGAGTAGCAAGAACCATAAGTGTTTGGTTATAGCAACTTCATTAGCTAGAACCAGATCTCTAAGGCCCAACCCACCTTGTACCTTGTCAAAACACAAGTCTGCCTAAGCTACCTTGGTCCCAGAATCTTTAGTATCTTGGCCATTCCATAAAAAATTTCTTACCAAGCATTGGACTGTCTTCATCACTTTTTTAGGGAAAATGAAGAGACCACTCCAAAAGTTGACCATAACCATAAGGACAGTCTTGATAAGTTGCAGTGTTCCTACATAACACAAATACTTTGATTCCCAAGACCTGATTCTCATAATGAGTCTGACAACCAAACCTTGACAATCTGATTTTGTAAGCTTGGTTGTAATGAGTAGGACACCAAGATATCTAACTGGAAGAGACCCTTCTGTAAAACCCAGTTCAGCATGAATGATAGAAGATATCTCTGAGCTCACCCCCGATGAGAATAGTTTACTCTTGGAAATATTTGGTTGAAGCCCCGATAGCTCTTGGAAAATGGCCAAAGCCTTTGGGGGCATTGGCACAAAGATTTGGGCTTAGGATTCATTTTGGTACTGGTTGGGATTGGACTACAAAGGTGAGCTCAGTCATTCATAATGATACTTGGAACTGACCTACTTCTAACCCGCTTTAGCTTATCACTACTAGGGAGGTCCCTCTCCCCCCTCCTAGGGAGAACTCTTTGGACTCTTGGCTTTGGACTCCTACTTCTAGTATATTCTCTGTGGGGCATACTTATAGGGCTCTTGCTCCAGGTGGGGATAAAGTGAGATGGGCTCTTCTTATTTGGTTTAAGAAGCACATTCTGAGATATAGCTTCATTGTTTGGCTTGTTTCTCTTAATAGGCTTACAACTAGGGATAGATTGTCTGTTTGGACCTCCACTTCTGGGGCTCCCAGCATTATTTCTTTTGTGTTTTGCTTGCATGCTGTGGAAACTTCTGAGCACCTGTTTGTTTCTAATCATATCTGGCAGAGTTTGGTTGGTTGGTGTGGTTTTGGTTTCCTCTCCTAGGAATTGGAATCAATTGATCTCTTGGCTTCTTGTGAAAGCTAAAATTGGTGACCTTTTGGGGCTTTTGCTGTAGATTATGTTCTGCACCTTTGTCTACCATATTTGGAGAGAGAGAAATGCTAGAGTTTTTGAAGGAAGGCTGAGAGACAAGAAAGATATCTTGGCTTGCTTTGTTAATGCAATTAAGGGAAGATTTTGGAGTCTTAGAAGTTTCTCTGTGACTGAGAAGAACAAAACATTCAGCTTGCTTGGGGGTTGAATGCTTCTGTTTTTGATAATTAGCTTTTTGCTCTCTTGTTGTAATCTTTTTTGTGGTTGAGTTGGTTCCAATCTGCATTTAGATTGCTCCCAACTTAATCTTTCTTTTTTTTGGTTGCCTGTGGTTTGCCCCTGCTATATTTATAAGTATCTTCTTCGGTTAATACAATCTTTTAATTTACCAAAAAGAAGATGAACATGGTTAAACTTTGATCTTTTGTGCATGGCGTGCACGTGAACTGACTTTTGACACCAAATACACGTTTGGCATAAGAGTTTGGAGTGTTGTCGTTGTTTTAAGTGCTTTTAGTGCCATTCGGAGTCAAAAAGGCCCAATGTGATGTGTTTATGCCAAACGAGACGAACTTGGCTAAACTTGGATCTTTTGTACATGGCGTGCACTCGAACTGACTTTTGACACCCAATACACGTCTGGGATAAGAATTTGGAGTGTCGGGGTTGTTTTATGTTTAGTGCCATATGGAGTCAAAAGACCCAATTGGACGTGTTTAGGCTAAACTAGATGAACTTGGATAAATTTGGATCTTTCGGGCACGACATACACTTGAACTGACTTTGGACACCCAACACACGTTTGAGATAAGAATTTGGAGTGCTGTAGTTTTTAGGTGCTTATAGTTCCATACAGAGTCAAAAAGACCCAATGGGACGTGTTTAGGGCCAAGCTAGATGAACTTGACTAAACATGGATCTTTGGGCATGACGTGCACTTGAACTGACTTTTGACACCGAAAACACGTTTATGATAAGAATTTGGAGTGTTGTGGTCATTTAAGGTGCCTTTAGTGCCATATGGGGAGTCAAAAAAACCCCATGGGACGTGTTTTGGCCAAACTAGATGAACTTGGCTGAAATTTGATCTTTTATGCATGGCGTACACGTGAATTGACTTTGACACCCAATACACGTTTGGGATAAGTGTTTGGAGTGTTGTGGTCGTTTTAGGTGCTTCAAGTGCCATTCGGAGTCAAAATTTACCAAAAAAAAGATGAACTTGGCTAAACTTTGATGTTTTGTGCATGGCGTGCACGTGAACTTACTTTTGACACCCAATACACGTTTGGTATGTCCTATAGCCATGCTCCAACCCATAGAAGAGGCTCCCCATGGCGAGGAAGACATGAAGATGGGTACTAATTAAGACAATGAGTCCCTCACCCCTGTGGAAAGGTACCCCTCACCCTAGTAAGGTGGAGGGCAAATTTTTTATCAAAGGTGGGGTAACCCACTGCCCAATCAAGCTATGATTAATCTTGCCATTTGGAATGTGAGAGGCTTCAATAGTACTCTCAAGCAAGCGGAGGTCAGGAAGTTGTGTAGAGACTTTCAACAGAATTTGTGCTCTTTGGTGGAAACTAAGGTGAAATTCTCTAAGTTTTCTTCAATTGCTCAAAGTGGGTTTCCTAATTGGCAGATTCTAGCTAATTATGATTTTTCTCAAGGTGGGAGGATTTGGGTTGATTAGGATCCAGAAATGCTTGAGGTGGAGTCTATTTTTAGCTCCAATCACACTATTTTGTGCAAAATCACTTTGAAGCTCTCAGGAATGGTTTTCTTTGATTCTTTTGTGTATGCTTCAAACTCTAGCTCTGAGAGAATTGAGCTTTGGAACAGCCTTGTTCAGCACCATGGAAAGTGTTCTCAACCCCCTTGGATTATCGCAGGTGACTTTAATGAATCTTTACACCCTAATGAGAAGGTGGGAGGAAGGTTTAAATGGGACACTGGAATGAGGGAGTTTGGAGAATGCTTATTCAGAATCAAAGTGGAGGACCACCCTTATAGTGGCTGCCAATTCACTTGGAGTAATCGCCATAATGATGGTACCTATATCATGAACAAATTGGATAGAGCTTTAATCAACTCTTTATGGTTAGACTTTTTCCCTTCTACTTGCACTTTCATCCTTTGGGTGCTTCTGATCATAGCCAAATCATTATTAAGGGGGTGGAAGCAATGGTTTAGAGAGGGTTTTTTGTCGGTGGTTGAAAGAGCATGGGGAGTTGGGGTGAGAGGGGGTTCAACCATGTTTAGGCTGACTTCTAAGCTCAAATCAGTTAAGAAAGCTTTCAGGAGCTTTAATCAGGTCTCTTGCAATGATATTTCAGCTAGGGCTCAGCTAGCAAGGAGTAAATTGAGTGCTATCCAAGGTGCTCTTGCTTCTGACCCTTCTAAAGCTTCTCTCCAAACCGAGGAAAAATTGGCTTATAATGACTTCATTGAGCTTAGAAATGCCAAGGAGAGCTTCTTGAGGTAAAAATCCAGACTGCAATGGCTGAGTTTGGGGGATCAAAACACCTCCTATTTTTTCCAAAAATTGAGGAAAAATAGGTCTAGAGCTAAAATTAATCAGCTTGAAGCTCACAATGGTATCATGCTGACTGGCCCTTCTGAGATTAGCCAGCATATTGTCCAGGCTTTCACTGACCTCTTGGGAACTCCCAACATTGAAAGAGAGCTGGATTAGGGTATTCTTGACCCCGTATTGCCTAAAAAGCTTGGTTTGCATCAGATTGAGCTTCTCAACCAGCCTATCACCAGAGAGGAGATAAAATAGGTGATTTTTAGCTTTAATAGCTCTAAAGCTCGGGGTCCAGATAGTTTTTCAGCTGGCTTCTTCAAAAGAGCGGGCATATCATTGGAGAGGAGGTTATTGAGGCTGTTTTGGAGTTCTTTGGCTCCCAATCTTTATTAAAACAGATCAACACTACTACTGTTTCCCTTATTATCCCTAAGTTTCCTAACCCCTCTAGGTTAGTGATTTTAGGCCTATTTCTTGTTGTAATGTTATCTATAAATGTATTACTAAGCTTTTGGCAGATAAGTTGAAGCTGGTTCTCCCAGATCTAATCACCCCGAACCTAAATGCCTTTGTTCTGGGGAAAAGAATTGCTGATAACATTTTCTTATACCAAGATCTTGTTAGAAACTACCATAGAAAGAGTAATAGCCCAAGGTGTGCCCTAAAAATTGATTTGAAGAAGGCCTATGATTCTATGAATTGGCATCTTATTGGCAGGATCCTTGATTGCTTAGGGTTCCAGAAAATTTCACTAAGTCTGTTATGGAGTGTATTTCTACCCCCTCTTTCTCTATCAATATCAACAGTGAGCTGAAAGGGTTCTTTAAAGGGGCCAAGGGGATAAGACAAGAAGACCCTATTTCTCCTTATTTATTTGTTTTAGTAATGGAGGTTTTTTTTTGGCATCCTTCATTTTGCTGCCCAAGACCAAACTTTGAGTTCCATTGGAGGTGCAAAGTGCTCAATATAGTTAATCTTTGCTTTGCGGATGATCTCTTCATTTTTTACAAAGGAAATGTGAAAATAGTCCAAATTATTAAGGAGGGTCTCCTTCTCTTTGAAGCCTTATCTGGGCTTCATCCTAATCTTCTTAAGAGCCAGATCTTCTTCTCAGGGGTGTGTGATACTGTCCAACAACATATTTTGGAGATTATGCCTCTAACAGTGGGTTCTTTGCCTATGAGATACCTGAGAGTCTCATTACTTCTAAGTTGGGAAAGACTGACCATGACTCCTTGGTTGAGAATATTGTGACCAGAATCAGATCTTGGGAAACAAAATATTTATCTTTTGCTGGGAGGCTTCAATTTGATCAAGTCAGTGTTGGCAGATATGTTTCAATTCTGGTGTGAGTTGTTTATTATCCACAAGAAAGTCATTAAATTGGTCCAAGTAGCCCTTAGGAACTATCTTTGGGAATGCTAATGAGGCCAAACAATTTGGGGCCAAAGTAGCTTGGGACGATCTTTGCTTCCCTAACTCTCGGGGGGTCATAGTTTAAAGGATTTGATTCTGTCCAATGAAGTTTCAGTGGCAAGGCACCTTTGGTTCTTAATCTCAAATGATTGCTATTCCTTGTGGAAGGATTGGTGCTTCACCTTCTTAGTGAAAAGAGCTCCATTTTTATTACTCCTATTCCTTCTGCTTGCTCTTGGGTTTGGAGAAAGATTCTGAAATTGAGGGATAAATTCTCTCCCTTTTGCAAAGTTACTATTTGCAATGGGGAGTCTGTGAGGCTTCTTACTGATCAATGGCACCCTTTGGGGGTTCTCATTACCAAATTTGTCCCTAGGCTTCTCTTGGGTACAGGGTGGGATATGGACTCTAGAGTGAGTAAGGTGATTAGAAATGGGTGCTGGAATTGGCCCTCTTCAAACACTTTTGAGCTTATGAAGATTAGAGATACCCCTCTCCCCTCTCCCAAGGGTCTAGTGAGGGATTCTTGGGCTTGGACCCCTAGTAAGAAAAGGCTTTTCTCTGTTAAAGATACCTATAAAGTCCTTGCTCCAGATAGGGAGTGTGTAAGGTGGGCTAAACTAATTTGGTTCAATCGCCATGTGCCTAGGTTTAGCTTCCTCTCTTGGGTGGCTATCAAAGGCAAGTTACTAACTAAGGATAGAATGGAACATTGGTCCATGCCTACATCTATTAGCCCTTCATGTGTATTTGTGTGGGTGGGTGTGTGTCAGCTGAGCACCTTTTTGTGGGATGCAAATCCACAAGGTCAATTTGGGACACTCTTCTAGCTAAATGTGGTTTGAGCAGCCCCCACTCCAACTGGTGTCAATGGATCTCTTGGCTCCTAGTTAAGGCCGAAGGTAAGTCCCTTGTTAGCTCCATTCTGAAGCTTCTGTTCATAGCCTTTATCTACCATATTTGGAGGCAGAGGGACCTCAGAATCTTCCAAGGAAAAATTAAGGATGATGGTATTTTGATCAAGGTTATCTCGGGCTCCATTAGGGATAGGCTTTGGTTTTTTAGGGGTATCCTTGCCTCAAAGTTGAACCTGTCTCTACAAGATGCTTCGGGTCTCAACCTTTTGATTTTTGAGCCTCCTTAAGGGCTGAGTATGTTAATTTGTTTCTTTGTATTGAGGAGTTTGGTTTGTTTTTGTAATGCGTTGAGTTTTAGTTGGCTTATTTTTTTGGGTTAGATTTGTTTTGGCTTTAGCTAGTTGGGCTTATGTCTTTTTTTTGGTTTTGTAGCTTTGTATTTCCTGGATTGTGCCCCTTGTATATTTGTTTATATTTTTCAGGTTAATATATTTTTTCCTTACCGAAAAAAAGTACACAAATGAGGAGAAAATGATCCTCAGTAAGCAAGCTCTTAGAGACTTCTCTTTATTCCAAACAAGTAACTAAGAGATCAATTGTGTCCAATTTGAATCTCTACAAGTTAGTTCACATTTTATAATTAGGAAGTCCTAGACTGTTTTGGCATATTCTCATTCAATGAAGTGGTGTGAGTGAGATTCAGCATGACCCACACAAAACACACAATCTAGCATACTACCATCTGGAGGGTAATTCCAAAAAAGCAATTTTATCCCGAGTAGCTAGTTTGTGAAGGATAGCAAGCCAAGTGATGAAACTACATCGTGGGATACTATATTTGAACCAGAGTTGTCTTGCCCATCTTACCTTTTCCTTTTGGATGGCCAAAATCTTATACGCGTGAGAGGAGCAAAATGATCTATGTGGGGCTAGGGGCTCAAATCCAAGAGCCGGGTCTAGTTACTTGAGGTAATGGGAGCTGGATATTCGTGCGTTCTAGAAGCTCCACTACATTGGTCGTAGGCCAGTGCCATTGTCGATGAAGAATAATATCACGTACTTTGGATTTAAAATTCCATGCACTACCTGACAAAATTCTCTGTTCAAATTTGGGTCACAAAGGACCTAATGGGTGCCAAGGGTCAGTTAAGAGATTGATGTCCCTACCATTACCTATGAAGGCTTTACAAAAAGGGCAGGAATTTACTCCTAATCTTGAGAATCTTTCTCCAAACCCAAGATGGGTTTGAAGGGATTGGAGCTATGAATATGGAGCTTTTCCTTATAAGATAGATTTGGCACAAGTTTTTCCATAATGAGATCTTCGATATCACGATCAGAAACCATAAGTGCTTTGCCAATGCCACCTCATTTGCTAATACCAGCTCCTTAAGACCCATACCTCCTTTGGGCCTTATCACTGCTAATATCAACCCAGGCCACCTTGGCACCGGTATGCTTACTCTCTTCCCCATTTCACCAGTAATTCCTGAGAGTGTCTTGGACCTTCCTTACCACTTTCTTTGGTAGAATGAAGAACTCGGCCCAAAATTGGAACGTTGTCATCAACACTGATTTAGTGAGTTGTAATCTCCCTGCATAGCTAAGAATTTTGGAGTCCCAAGATCTCATTCTCTCTGTAATCCTATCGACTAGAGTGTCACAGTCACTTTTGCCCAATTTTGAGGTGATAAAGGGCATTTCCAAATATCTTATTGGGAATTGTCCTAAAGGAAAGTCCAATATAGATAGAATATTAACTGTGTGTTCCTCTTGGACTCCTGAAATGAATATTTGGCTCTTTAGCTTGTTAGGTTGGAGACCTGAAATGCATTGAAAGGGCTCTAAAGTGTCTTTAATGGTTTGTACTGACTCTTTAGTCCCTTTGCAGAGTATTAGCAAATCATTAGCTAAGCAAAGGTTCAAAATTTTTAGCTTCTCACACCTCCAATGGTACTGAAACTCTGCATGTGAGGCTATGAATTGTAGTAATCCAGTAAGGACCTCCATAATAACCATAACTAGGTAGGGGGAGAGGAAGATATTGTCAACTATCCTTCTCGAAAGCACTTTGATTCTGATTTATAAGATTAGGGAGCGAGGGCTTCTTTCTTTCAGTGAGGATCTTGGTAATGCATTTGTAAATGACATTACAGCATGAGATGGGTCTAAAGTCACCAACAGAAGTGGGGGTTGGGACCTTAGGAATGAGGGAGATTGTTGTAGAATTACCTTCTTTCAAGAGGTTCCATGTCTGAAAAAGCTCCAAGATAGCCTACGAAATATCACACCCTAAAAAAGCTCCTGGTTTTTTTAGTGAGAGAAACTCTCCCCTCTCTCTAAAATTCTGGTTTTTGTTTTTGCCTCTCCCTCCCTTAGGGGAGGCCACGACCTCTAACAATGGTTAATGATGAGTACATTAAGCACGCTGCAGATGTTGGTAAGCAAGTTTCAGGTGGTGTTAAGAAAGATTCAGCTAGTAGGCAAGCTAAGCTTGGAGTGTCTTTCAATGGCCATGCTGTTTTGAATGATATGGTTACTAAGGGAGCTAGGGAAGCTAATGCCCATGTTATGGGTTTAAATGCTCTTAAGCAAGGTTCTAACACGAACAAATTTGGACCAGAGAGTGGTTTTGTTGAGTCTGGGAAGTTAGAAGCTCAGTCCAAGGAAGCTTCGAGTTTATTAGTTGCAAAAGAGATTATTTCTGATCATTCAAAGCTTAGAGACAATTTTATTTCTTCTGATCACAATCAGAGCAATTTACTTGAGCTGACTCTTTCAGACCAACTTCGTTCAAGTCTAAAGAGAAGTAGCATAAGAGGAGGAGCTAGAGGTGGTGCTCGGAGATCAACCAGCTTGCCTAGAGCTCCAAAGGTTGAAGATGATACTCATTACCTCTCTGTCAAAGGTAATGATGAGTGTCCTTTGATAGAAGACAAATCAAGCTTGTCTCAAATCATCTTGCTTGGAGAAGAGGAAAAGCAGCTGCCAAACATATCAAAAGGGAGAGGTGACAGCTCCTTTTTGGCAAGTGGGTGTGATGTGGTCAGCTTGGGGAAGAGTGAGGCTCTAGCTCCCAAGCTTCAACTTGGTCAACAATCTACTACTATCCTTTCAAATAAAGGAAAGGACACTCAAAAAGGTAATTCTTTATTAGATAAGGCTCCTCTCTCCCATCATGACGTGGACAGCCCCTTAGGGCGACAGGTGGCAGCTTCTTTGTCTAAGGGGAAAGAGAAAGTAGATGGTGTTTTGATTGAAGGGAAAGAGAAAGAAGATATTTCTCTTTTCTATGACAATGATGTGAACGTGGGTGGAGTTCCAAAGCTGGTGGCAGATCCTCTCTCCTCCCTTAGCTCAACCTCAGCTTTGATTGTGAGTGACAAGGTGGATTTGACTTCTACCAAAGATGTCAAGGGCTGCCATGGTCGTGGGTTTGAGCTTGGAGAAATCTCTCTCTCTCCTAAACCAGATTCTAATGGAAAACAGAAGGTGAGCTCTTCTCCTCCTTCCCCAACTTCTTCTTCTGAAAAGCTGCATGAGAATAGAGTTTATAAAGACCTTTTAGCTAATAAAAGTGCTGCTCATGAGAAACCGGCTGGTTCATGGGCTGAAAAGGTTAAAGGTAACCTGAAAAAGAAGCTAAGCTTAGGTTATGTGAGCTCTTCCTTTACGGAAAATGGTAATGTCACAGTTAAGCTTCCTGATTATATTACTAAAGAGAACTTTTCTAGGTGGGAAGGCTGCCTTGTTGGCTACTTTGTTGGAAGGGCAGCTCCTTTACACTTAGTTAAGAAAATTGCTTTGCAACTTTGGGCTAAAAGAGGAATTCAGGAGGTCTCGGCTGCCAGAGGCCTTTTCTATTTCAAATTTGGCTCTGTGGAGGATAGAAACTCAGTCTTAGAAGATGGACCTTGGCACCTCTTAGGTAGGCCTGTTGTGCTCCAAGAGTGGCAGCCAAATGTGAAATTCTCAAAGGAGAAACTTTCAACCCTTCCAATTTGGGTTAAATTGTGGAATGTTCCAATTGAATTATGGACTGAAGAAGCTCTAAGTCACATTGCTAGTGCTGTGGGTATCCCTTCTCACTCTGACAATGCTACTGCCTCTGGTTATAGACATGATTATGCTAGAGTTTGTGTGAAAATTTCAGCCTCCTCTGATTTGATTAAGTTTTTCACCATTGACCTTGGCCTTGACGGATGGGATCCAGTGGTGGTGGAGGTGGAGTATGAGTGTCTACCTAAGAGATGTGCTAAATGTTGCCTCTTTGGTCATGATTGTGATGCTAAAGTGGCCCCTAAGAATAATCTAGCTAGTGAGGAAGAAACCGCTAGCAAAGATTCTTCTCCCCAAGATAATAGGGAGCTTATGGTTTATGAGGAGCCAAAGGGTGAAATCTCTCCTCCCTTTCCTCTTAATACCATCCATGTGGAAGACCAAGTCAATGAATGGACTCAGGTGGTTAGCAAAAGGAAGGGTAAGGGTCTCATTGTGCCTTGTGAGGATAAAAATGAGCCTCAAGCCTCTTCTGACTCTACATTGAGTTTGGCTCCCCCCAAAGCTTCCTCAATTGTCAATATCACTATCCAACCTGGTCCTTCTCCCAAGCTCTCTAAATCAGCTTTGAAGAGGTTGAAAAAGAAGCGAACGGCTGAAGGCTTTTTCTTATTGGCTGATCAAGTTACTCAGGCTCCCCCTGAGAATGGTGACTCTCTCCCCCCCTTTTTATGATTAATTTAGCTTCTTGGAATATAAGAGGGCTTAATGGCCTTCTAAAGCAAGCTGAAGTTAGAAAACTTTGTAAAGACTTTAAATTATCTTTTTGTGCTTTAGTTGAGACTAAGATCAAGTGTAATAATTTTGCTGGACTTTCTAGATCTGTTTTTCCCAATTGGGCTACCTTTGCTAACCATTCTCCTACTAGCAAAGGTAGAATTGTTTTAGCTTGGGATCCCAAGATTTTGGATGTTCTTCTAATTGATGCCTTTGATCAAGCTATGTTTTGTAAGCTAACCATTCTCCATGAAAAGACAGATTTCTTTGTCTCTGTGGTGTATGCAGCCAATGATGCTATCTCCAGGAAGCCTTTGTGGGAAAAACTTGGCTCTCATAAGACATTAAGTCAGGGGAAGCCTTGGCTAATTCTTGGTGACTTTAATGCTATTTTGAAGCCTATTGAGCATTGTGGTGGTGATTTCAAGTGGAATGATAGCTCAATTGACTTTGCTTCTTGTCTTGATCATTTGGAGGTTCTCGACCTCCCTTATAGTGGCTGTCAATTCACCTGGTGGAATGGTCAAGTTGGTGAGGGTAGCAAGATGCGCAAGCTCGATAGAGCCCTGGTTAACGGTGATTGGGCTATGTTGTTTCCTGCTACTTCTTGCCATTTTCACACCCCGGGTATCTCTGATCACTCTCCTATTATTATTCAGCTTAGGGCTAACTCAGCAAGACCTAAGCCTTCTTTTAAGTTCTTTGATTTTTGGATGGATTTCGAAGGCTTCTGGGCTGTTCTTAAGGATGCGTGGGAGATTGAGGTGTTTGGGACAGCCATGTTTTGTCTCTATAAGAAGCTTAAATCTGTTAAATTTGCTCTTAAGAAATTTAATGCCTCTTTTTGCTCAGATATTTCTAAAAGGGCTCTTATGGCTAGAGAAGCCCTCTCTAAAGTGCAAGCTGACCTTATTGCCTCTCCTAGTGTTGTCTCTCTTCAAGAGGAGGAGAAAATTAGATTAGCTGATTTCACTAAGCTCAGGAATGCAGAAGAAGATTTTCTGAGGCAAAAAAGCAGAGTTGATTGGCTTGCCTTGGGTGATCAGAATTCCTCTTTCTTTTTTCAGAAACTAAAGAAGAATAGAGTCAGATCAAGAATTAATCAGTTGGTTAATGAGGAGGGTGACCTTATTACTGATGACCAGGCTATCAAAGATCAAATCCTTTCTTATTATAGGAATCTTCTTGGGACTTCTCACATTGACCAGGAGGTGGATTGGAGTGTTCTCTCTCAGATTCTCCCTAATAAGCTCTCTCAAGCTCACTTAGCTATCCTCAACCACCCTTATACAGAGGAAGACGTTCACACAACTATCTTTAGTTTGGGGAGTAGTAAAGCCCCTGGTCCAGATGGCTTCTCTGCTGGTTTCTTCAAAAGATGTTGGCATGTTGTGGGCAAAGATGTTACTAAGGCTGTTTTGGAGTTTTTTAGCTCCCAATCTTTATTGAAACAGGTTAACTCTACTGCCATTACTCTTATTCCTAAGGTCCCCAATCCTTCAAAGGTTGGTGACTTTAGGCCTATATCTTGTTGTAATGTTGTTTACAAATGCATTTCTAAAATGCTTGCTGATAGACTTAAAAGAGTGCTCCCTGATCTTATTAGTAGCAACCAGACTGCTTTTGTGCCAGGGAGGAGAATCGCTGACAACATCCTCTTATCTCAAGAGCTGGTTAGAGGTTACCATAGGCCTTCTAATAGTCCCAGATGTGCTTTCAAGGTTGATATAAAAAAGGCTTATGATAGCTTGAATTGGGAGAGTATCGGGAGAATCTTTGACTGCTTGGGGTTTCCTGATCATTTCTCTAACTGTGTGATGGAGTGTATCTCCTCTCCTTCTTTCTCTATTGTGGTCAATGGGGAGTTGACTGGCTTCTTCTCTGGTGCTAAAGGGCTTAGACAGGGTGATCCTATCTCTCCCTATCTGTTTGTGTTGGTTATGGAGGTTCTTTCTGGTATTCTCAAGCATGCTTCTCATCAAGCGGACTTTGGCTATCACTGGAGGTGTAAGGAGCTTGGTATTGTTAACTTGTGCTTTGCTGATGATCTCTTTATCTTCTGTAAGGGTGATATTACTTCTGTTCATCTTATTATGGAGAGCTTAAACTTGTTTGAGGCCATGTCTGGTCTTCAACCTAATCTACAAAAAAGTCAGATTTTCATGTCTGGGGTCCATCCTTCCACTTCTCAAGCAATTCTGGACTTGTGCAATTTCAGCATTGGGGAGCTACCTATGAGATACTTGGGGGTTCCTTTGATTTCCTCAAAGCTTAGAAAAACAGATTGTATCACCCTAGTAGACCATATCACAGCTAGGGTGAAGTCTTGGGAGTCTAACTACCTTTCTTATGCTGGAAGATTACAGTTGGTTAAATCCGTGCTCTATGCTATCTTTCAATACTGGGCTGGCTTATTTATTCTTCCCAAGAAAATCTTAAATATGATTAAGGTGGTTATTAGGAATTACTTGTGGAACGCTTCAGCTGTAAAGCATTCTGGTGCTAAAGTGGCTTGGAGTGACTTGTGCCTTGATAAGTCCCAAGGAGGTTTGGGCCTTAGAGATCTCTCTCTAGCTAATGAAGTGGCTGTGGCTAAGCATTTCTGGTTCCTGGTCTCTTTGGATAAAGCTTCCCTTTGGAAGGATTGGTGCAAGTTTTTCTTGATCAAGAAGAGCTCTATCTTCTTGGTTAAGCTTGCCACTAATCCTTCTTGGAGTTGGAGGAAAATTCTGAAAATCAGAGACAAGTTTGCTGGGTATTGCAAAGCTCTTGTGGGAAATGGGGAGCAGATCTCTCTTCTATTGGACCCTTGGCACCCTTTGGGGGCTCTTTCTCAAAGGTTTGGTCCTAGGATTTATTTTGGTACAGGTTGGGATTGGACTACCAAGGTCAGCTCAGTGATCCAGAATGCAGCTTGGAACTGGCCTATTTCTAGCTCCCATGAGCTTATCACTATTAGAGAGATCCATCTTCCCCCTCCTAAAGAGTCCTCTTTGGACTCTTGGATTTGGACTCTTTCTCCCTCTGGTCTTTTCTCTGTGGGGCACACTTATAGGAAACTGGCTCCAGCAAGTGAAAAAGTGAGATGGGCTCCTCTTATTTGGTTTAAGAAGCATATTCCCAGATATAGCTTTATTACTTGGCTTGCTGTTCTTAATAGGCTTGCAACTGCGGATAGATTGGCTGCTTGGACCTCCTCTCCTGGGTTTTCCAATGTTAGTAGCTGTGTTCTTTGCTTGCATCCTTCAGAATCTTCTGAACACCTGTTTGCTTCTTGCCCTTATTCTAGCTTTATTTGGCAGAATTTGGTTGGTTTGTGTGGCTTGGTGTCTTCTCCTAGGAACTGGAATCAACTTATCTCCTGGCTCCTTGTGAAAGCTAGGAAAGGTTACTTCTTGAGCCTTATGTTGAAGCTTATGTTCAGCTCGTTTGTCTATCATATCTGGAGAGAGAGAAATAATCGAGTCTTTGAGGGCAAAATGAGGGACAAGAAAGTGGTCTTGGCTTGCATTAGAAATGCCATTAAAGGTAGATTTTTGAGTCTCAAAGGGTTTTCTGTGACTGAAGATAACAAAACCATTCAGCTTGCCTGGGGATTGAATGCCTCTATTTTTGACAATTAAGCTTGGTTCTTATGTTTCTTTAGGCTGTTATCACTTGTAATCTTCTGTTAGTGTTGGGGTGCCTCCAGCTTGTGTGTTGGCTGGTTCCTTGTTATTTGTGTCTTTTTCCTGGGGTATACCCCTTGTATATTTGTATGTTTTCTTCTTCGGTTTATACAATTTTTTAATTTACCGAAAAAAAAAAGAAATATCACACCCTACAATATGCCAAGCTTTTTTGAAGAAGCTAGTTGTGAATCCATCAGGGCCTGGAGCTTTGTCACTTCCCATTTTAAAGATAGTACTTTTGACCTCCTCAGCAGTGATAGGTGATATCAAATTGTTTCCTTGAGTGTTATCCAATTCATTGGGGATAGCCCTTTCCAATATGCCCCAATTGATATATGGGAGTGGAGTTAGGGGTACCCAAAAGGATGACATAGTATTGCAAGTTGTGGTCCTTAACCTCCTTAAGTTTAGAAATGGTTGATCCCTGTTGTGTCAGGTGCGTAATTCTTGATCTGATTCTTCTCCTTTTCATATTCTGAAAAAAGAAAGAAGAATTTTCGTCTCCTAGGTTTAGTCATTGAACTCTTGATTTTTGTTTGAAGAAACTTTCTTCAGCATGTCTGAGTTCAATATATTCACTGTTTGCAAGTTTCTCTTGTCCAATTAAACCTACATTGGTTGGTTAAGAAGAAGCTAACTCAATCTGAAGTTGGTCATGTTTGGCCCTAGCTAGCTTAGTCCTAGAGGTTAGGTCATTGCGGAACTGTTTATTAAATTTTTTAAAGCCACCTTTATAGCTCTGAGCTTTTTGCTAACCTTGAACATTACACAACCAGTTACTTGGGCACTCCATGCTTGTTCAAATATTTCCCAAAAACCTTGTCTATCCATCCAAAAGTTAAAGAATTGGAAAGCTATCTTAGGTTTGAGCTGATTTGAGTCCATTTGAATAACTAATGGGACTATGGTCAGAGATGCCAGGTGGTGGAAACTGGCATTGTACATTTGGGAAGGAATCAACCCAGTGAGTATTCCCTAGAGCTCTGTCCAACTTACAAATGGTGGAGGTACCATCTTGGTGCTGTTAGACCAGGAGAATTGGCATCTAGAATATGCAAGGTCTTACCCGTCAATGTTGTATAGATAATCATTAAACTCATTTATTCCCTCATTCCATCCTGCAACGCCTCCTAGTTTTTCATTGGGATTCCTAATCACATTAAAGTCCCCCAAAATAAGCCGAGGTGAGGACGTGCAAATAGTGTGTTGCGCTTCCAGGGATGGCCAAAGGTCCCTCCTATCACCCCTATCCTTAGAAGCATACACAAAGGTGACAAAGCAGTCAGTATTGGAATCTAAAATGGAAACCTTACAAAATATTTCTTGACCAGAGGAGCTGAGTACAATAAGGTTGACAATAGCCGAATCACAAGCAATCCAAATTCTGCTATTTGAAGATGATGCATAATTTGCAATACACTCCCAATTAGGGAATACATTGCTAGCAATACCACTAAAGTTACCACACTTGACCTTAGTCTCAATAGCTGAACACACATAGAGGTTGAAGCCCCTACACAATTTCCTTCCATCAACATGTTTAAGGGAACTATTAATCATTGTGAGGTAGGGGTCACCCCTTTGAAGATTTCAATTTCCCACCCTTTTTTGTTGGGTGAGAAGTGAGGTTAATCTTGCTTTTCTTCTTCGTTTTACTTCTCTTCTTACCAAAGCTAGAAGAGTAAATAAGATGAAGGGCTAAAGGAATAGGGGGATCAAACTTGGATCACCTAAGTCAAGTTCCTTCTCTTGATCAGATTTGATAGCCTCGACCTGAAGTGGGGTAACAATTTCTCCTTCCTCCAACAACGGAATCACAGAAAGTTCATTTGGGAAATAGTTTGTTATTGGGGTTAGAATTTCATGTTGGAATATGTTCTTTCTTGAATATTTTGAGGTCCCTACAATCGAAGATTCCTCTTCAGGCGGGATGAGTGGATTAGGGGTGGTGGGGGAATCAGGGATTGATCTAGGGATGGGTGCTGGTCTGATGGGGGGAGAGGGGGGATGGGATGATTGGTTGGGTTGATCTCTTTGGTTGGGATGGTGGGGGTGGGGTGAATGGTTTANGGGGTGAATGGTTTAGGGGAGGGTGGGGGAGGGGGGGGCTGGTGCTATTGATTTAGCTTTCTAGTCACAATTGTGACCAAAGATTTGAGCATTGGTGACATCTCTTAGGAAGTCCTTCACAATCCACCTTAACCGTAATAGGATCCCAACCTTTGATCCCCAAATCTACATTAAAGTAATCAACCAATCTTGTTTGGACATTAATCTCAACACAAACTCTTAGAAATTCCTTTCTACTTCCATTGGCCGTAGGGGAACCGTTGTATAAAGGTTTGCCAACAGCACTTGCTATGTGTCCAAGGGCTTCTTTAGACCATAGTTCCACTGGAACATTCCAATGCTTAACCCAAATAGGCAAAACCTCAAGTCTTTCCTTAGTAAAGACAAGATTAGGTTGCCAAGGCTTCAAAACTAAGGGCTTCCCGAGAAGATGCCAAGGACCCTCAACCAAGAATTTGTTCATTTTTTCAATTGAATTGAATCTGAAATAGAACAACCCTTTGTGTACTGAGACATCCACTAGTCCTCTATTTTTCCAAAATTGAAGTGCAAGTTTCTTACCTAAATGGAGTGGGGCTGTCTTCCCAACATAGAAAACAACCAAACAACAATCCCACTTAGTGAAGCTATCCCTACTCACACTCCATGGCAAGATAACAGTAATTTGGTCACCATTAATAATAGTGGTATTCTCATGTACCAACGATAATCTTTGCTTCTCATTTTTCTGAACTTTTTGAGCCCAAGATCCATCTTGCTTAGGGGGTTCAAGGGAAGCATCACAAAGTTTTTGATACACTTGGTTGGACCCGAGAGTTATTTATGCTTCATTAGTGGTCTAGGATTAGGTGGGTGCGGTTAATACTCCCAATTTCGTCTAAACCCTTGAATGAAAGCATATAGTTCAAGTTCTTCAACCCCTTGGTCATAAATGGGGAAGGAAGAGGGAGATGGTCTTCGTGCAAGTGGAGAGGGAAAGCCTGTCCTTCCCCTTGGTTTATCCATGGCTAACAATGGGTTATTTTCAAGCAAAGTACACTCATTTAAGGATGAAGTTGACTTAGCATCGGGTAAATTATCTTGTAGGGGAGGAAACGACAAGGTAAAAGGACAATTGTGTGTTGGAGATTCTACTTTTTCCCTAGAAAGTGGCTGCTTGTTTTGTACAGATTGAGCATTTTCACATGCCTCATTAATTCGGCCAAATGATCTAAGCTTACTTGGCTTACTTTTTGACTTTGAGGTAGTACAAGCATTAAATGAGGAGGTGCTATCATTAATGAAAGAAGGTGATACGAAACCTCCAAGAATAAGCTTGAGAACCCCTTTATGTATAGGAACCCACGAAGCATTAAAGTGAAAACCCCAATACCCAATTCGGCAACAACTCCTAAAAAAAGGCTAGAAAATAGATTTCTTAGATAGATGATCAAGAACTAGAATAAAGAAAACTTGTTTCTGAATTCCAGTTTCGAAACACTCCACAAGAAATCTACTTGAATATTTCTTAAAACATGTATTCTACTCAAGAACACAACGATAAAAGCAAAACAACCTTTTGGTTTTTTCTTCAATTAAAATTCTGGACCCTTAAAACATTCTAGCAATGCATATTTATAGTCTTTACAAAGGTTTCCTAAAATCCTAAAACCCAAGAATAGGAAACTAACCTAATTATATTTTAAATAAAATAGACTATAGTAAGCAAAATAAAACTAATGGACTCTAAATAAAGTGAAATTTTGTTCAGCCCAAAAGGTAACACAAAAATGCACCCAAACCCAATCTCCAGGATGAAAAACAATTGGTTTTCGTCCCTTATTCAAAAGTGAAGCGACTTGAGCATTTTGCTTTTCAATCCTTTCTTTAACTTGCTTATGTAACTTCTTCGCCAAATCTGCCTTAGAATTAGCATCAACACTCACAAAATTGTTAGGTGGCAATGTTAATAAGTCGATAGGAGTAAGTGGATTAAATCCATAAACAATCTTAAATGGAGAACAATGAGTAGTGCTATGAACAACCCCATTGTAAGCAAACTCCACAAATGGCAAACAATCCTCCCATGTCCTAATGTTCTTTTCTATGATTACCCATCAGTTTGAGTGTGACAAGTAGTTGAAAACAACAACTTAGTTCCTAACTTTTCCCATAACAACGCCAAAAGGGACTCAAAAATTTAACATCTCTATCATTAACAATGCTCTTAGGTATGCCATGTAATCGCACAACTTCTTTGAAAAATAAATCAGCAATCAACTTAGCATCATCAGTTTTATGACATGGTATAAAATGTGTCATCTTACTAAATCTATCTACCACGACAAAGATACTATCACGGCCTTTCCTAGTTCTAGGCAATCCAAGCACAAAATCCATAGACAAATCTGTCCAAGGTTCACTAGGAACAGGTAGTGGTGTATACAACCCATGCGGTTTCAATCTAGACTTAGCTTCTCTACATGTAATTCAATGCTCACAAACCTTATGCACATCATGTTTCATATCAAGCCAAAAGAAATATGCTAACAACATCTCATAGGTCTTATTTACCCCAAAATGCCCCATTAAGCCTCCTCCATGTGCTTCCTTAATCAACAATTCTCTCATAGAACAGTTAGGAATGTGCAACCTATTTCTCTTAAACAAGAAACCATCAAACAAGTAAAAATCATCCGTAACAGCCCCACGATCACAAGATGCATATCACCAAAATCATCATCATATTGATACAAACCCTTAATATGCTCAAAACCTAACAATTTAGCACTAAGAGAATTAAGTAGAGTATACCTTCTGGATAATGCATCCACAACTATATTCTCTTTACCTTGCTTATACTTAATCACATATGGGAATGTTTCAATGAACTCCACCCATTTAGCATGCCTACGGTCAGCTTATCTTGACCCTTTAAATGCTTTAGACTTTCATGGTTAGTGTGTATCACAAACTCCCTAGGCCATAAATAATGCTGCCATGTTTGTAGAGCTTGAATCAAATCATATAATTCCTTGTCATATGTTGGATACTTCAAGGCTGCCCCACTTAACTTTTCACTAAAGTACATTAGTGGTATTTGGTTCTGCATCAAAACAGCTCTAATTCCTATGTCACTAGCATCACATTCAATCTCAAAAGTTTTATTAAAGTTAGGTAAAGCAAGTAAAGGTGCAGCACACAATTTATCTTTAAGTTCATTAAATGCATGTTCTTATGCCTCACTCCAAACAAAACAAACATTTTTCTTAACTAACTCATTCAAAGGTGCAGCTATTGTGCTAAAATCCCTAATGAATCTCTTATAGAAACCAGCAAGCCCATGAAAGCTCCTCACCTCACTAGCATTCTTTGGTCTTGTCCATACCTTAATGGCTCTTACCTTGTCTTCATCAACCTCAATACCTTGACTAGACACTACAAAACTAAGAAAATTAACATTTTCCATGCAAAAACTACACTTCTTAAGGTTAGCATACAACTTTTCTTGCCGAATTATTTCTAGTACTTGACGCAATACATGGCTCATCAATCTCATGAATGTGCTAGGTGCATTAGTAAGACCAAATGCCATAACAAGCCACTCACACAACCCATACTTTGTCTTAAATGTTGTTTTCCATTCATCTCCAACATTCATTCGAATTTGATTATAACCATATTTCAAGCCTATCTTAGTGAACAAACAAGAACCATATAATTCATCAAGCATGTCATCTAACCGAAGAAGAGGGTGACGATACTTTATAGTGATTTTATTGATGGCTCGACAGTCCACACACATCCTCCATGTTCCATCCTTCTTTGGCACAAGAATAACAGGAACCGAACAAGGACTTAAACTCTCCCTCACATACCCCTTAGCTAGCAACTCCTCCACTTGTTTTTAGATCTCCTTTGTCTCACTTGGATTTGTTCTATACGCTGGCCTATTGGGTATGGAAGCTCCTGGAATGAAGTCAATTTGATGTTCTATGCCTCTAATTGGTGGTAAACAACTGGCATCTCCTCAGGAAACATGTCTTCAAATTCCTGCAAAAGATCAACAAACACACTAGGCAAAGAGGGGTTAAGTTCATTAGTTACAAAATAAGCTCATTTATACAAGAGTACAAATATAGGCCGATTGGAGTACAATGCATATCTAACCTCACTTGCCTTGGCTACTAAACTCACACTCTTTGCACTTTTCTCTCCTTTTTCTTTTCCCTCTTTCTTTTCACTCCTTTTGTTTTCACTCTCTAAAGCACTTTTCTTGCACTCTTTTTCTTTCTTTTCAGCCTCCACTCTCATCCTTTCCATTTTAGATTGGTCTTCATACACTTCTTTTGAGGAAAGTGGTGTTAGTATGGTTTTCCGTCCATCCTTGGTGAATGTATACCTATTGAGGTACCCATCATGCATAGCTCTCCTATCAAATTGCCACGGCCTACCAAGCAAAATATCTCCAGGATTCATACGAACCACATCACGCAACACTTCATCATGATATTTACCAATTGAAAATGAGATAGTAGATTACCTATTCACCTTGACCACAATCATTAAGCCACTTAAGCTTGTATGGGGTGTAGTGCAGTAGACAACCACAATCGATTAATCAAGATTGTACTCACCACATTAGTGCAACTCCCACCATCGATAATCACATTTCATGCCTTGCCTTTAACATGACACCTTGTATGGAACAAGTTCTCTCGCTGCTCCTAATGACAATCCTCCTTCAATTGGGTGTTAAGAGTACGACTTTAACCAACACATCACCCCTAATCAGTTCTTTAATGCTCCCTTCAGTACAACTCTCCAATTCGGCTTTTCCTCCGCATCGCTTTCATTGTTACCCTCGTCTTCATCAGTCACTATCTCACCATTTCGTAGGGTCATAGTTCTCCTATTAGGTCAGTCCTTGCTAATATGACCTACACCTTGACACTTCCAACACTTAATGTCTCTATTTCTCCCTTCAGGCTCTTCGAGTTTGGATTTTTCTTTGTAAATCGAATCTGTCTTTCTCTTTGAACCATCATAAGCAGCTTTATTTCCAACCTTAAAATCACTCCTCCCATCCCTTTTCCAAGTAGAATTATAGTTGGAATAAGGTTTGGAAACATACTTTGCTGCCCCTCTTCCTTGGAGTTGCTTTTTCACCTTGATGGCAATGTTTTTTTTTGGTAAACAAATTGTATAAACCAAAAGATACTTACACATGTACAAGGGGCATACCCCAGGAAATACAAAATTAGTGCCTAATCAAAGGCTTAAGATCTGCATGCAAATTAAACTGGTAATATGTAAAGTACTGAAATTAGATATCAAGGCTTCATAAGACAGCCAAGGTTTACAAAATGCTTGGGTTAAGACCCCATCTATCCACTAAACGTAGATTAGTATCATTAGTGCCAAAACACTTCGAATCCCAAAGCCTTAATCTGACTAATTGTGAAATAGCTTCAATAGGATCTTGGAATATCTGATTTTGCCTTAAAAAATCCTTGCATTTCTTTCTCTCCATATATAATAGATGAAGGAAGTAAAAGCTAGCTTAACTAAGACTCCTCTGAGTGACTTCCCTTTTGCATTAGCTAGCATCCTATCTACAAACTGACCCCAATCCCTAACTTGACAGTGTAGATCACATTTGTTCACAAGTGTGGCCCATACTCTGACTGAATAACAACAATTGACAAAAAGATGCTCATGTGTCTCCTGGTAGCCAACACATCTCTGGGCTCACCCCTGATAAGAACAGTTGACTCTTTGAAATATTTGGTTGAAGCCCTGATAGCTCTTGGAAAATGGCCAAAGCTTCCTTAAGGACATGCACGCTGTTTTTGTCTCCTTTACAGAACAAGAGTAGGTCATCAGCAAAGCACAGATTGACTCAAGATCCTTTGCACCTCAATTGGAACTGGAACTCTGAGTGTTTGGCTGCAAAGCTCAAGATCCCTGTCAAGACCTCCATGATGATGTCAAAGATGTAAGGAGAGATTGGATCCCCTTGTCTAATTCCTTTAGCACCCCTAAAGTAACCATGCAGCTCACCATTTATATTCACTGAGTATGAGGGAGAAGAAAGGCACTCCATGACCCAAGAAATGAAAACATTTGGGAAGCCAAGGCATTGAAAAGCTTTATCTATTAGTGACCAGTTCACACTATCATAGGCTTTCTTAAGGTCCACCTTGAGAGCACACCTTGACAAACCATGTGATCTATGGTAGCTTCTAAGCAATTCTTGGGAGAGAAAAATATTGTCAGCCATTCTTCTTGCTGGGATAAAGGCACTTTGGTTCTGACTTATGATGTTGGGTAATACAAGCTTGAGTCTTTCAGCGAGTATTTTTGTGATGCATTGCAGCAAGAGATAGGTCTAAAGTCCTCAATACTAGTGGGATTAGGGACCTTTGGTATTAAGGTGATTGCAGTTGAGTTAACCTCTTTTAGGAGGTTACCTGTAGTAAAGAACTCCAAAACAGCTTTGGTTACATCCTCACCCACCACATGCCATGCTTTCTTAAATAACCCAACTGAAAAACCATCTGGTCTAGGAGCTTTGCCACTTCCAAAAATAGCTTGCTTGACCTCATTTTCTTCAATGGGAAGAGCCAAAGGTACAGCCTGATCAGGTCCAAGCTTTCTTGGCAAAGCACAATCATGTATACACCAATTGACTCCCATTTCTTCATTTGGTGTACCCAAGATATTTTTGAAGTAATCTGATATATGATCCAAGATCTCCTCATGGGAAGTAAGTAGAGAGCCTTGGTTGTCCAGGTGTGTAATCCTGGTTTTGAATCTATTCTTTTTCATTCTTTGAAAAAAGAAAGAAGTGTTCTGATCACCTAACTGAGTCCACTGTACTCTTGACTTCTGCCTGTAGAAGCTCTCTTCAGCATGTCTACGCTCAAAGAATTTGGAGCATGCATCTCTCTCCTGAGCCTATAACAATGCATTTAAAGGGTCATTTCCCAACAAGTTTTGAATTGACTCCATGTGTGCTTCAGCCAATTTAACTCTAGAAGGAAGATCACTGCAAAATCTTTGGTTGAACCTCCTCAGTTCACCTTTGAGTGCTTTAAGCTTCTTACAGAGCCTAAACATTGCTATCCTTGAAATCTCAGCCCCCAAAACTCTGTCCAAAAGCTGCCAAAACCCTTCTCTTTCAAACCAAAACTCAAAAAACTTGAAGCTTACCCTTGGTTTACATGAGTCCTTCTCCATTTGTAAGACAATTGGACTGTGAACATAGATGCCAGGAGGAGCAAAGAGACACTTTGTGTCGGGGAACGAGTCCATCCAATGAATATTTACCATGGCTCTATCCAACTTACACATAATAAAGGTTCCATCATTATGCTTGTTTGACCATGTGAATTGACTACCTGAGTATGCAAGGTCCTCAACCTCAATAATGAAAGTTCATTTGTTGAAGTCAAAGATGCCTTCATCCCATCCCTTAGCTTCTCCATATTTCTCACTAGGGGAGGCAATAACATTGAAATCTCCGATGATAAGCCATGGGGCATGAGAACTGAGTGAGTGGTGGGAGCACAAGGATTCCCAAAGCTTCTTCCTATTCTCTTTAGAATTTGAAGCATACACGAATGTGATATAACATATAACATTATAATGCTTAATAGTAAGCTTACAAAATAAAACTTGGTCAGCAGTATCCAAAACTATTACATCAAGTACTTTTGAGTCTCAAGCAACCCAAATTCTACCCCCTGCAGCAAAATTGTAGTTTACTACCACCTCTCAATTAGGAAAAATGGCCTTAGCACCACTCACTCACTTCTCATGCCCTTGATGGCAATGTGCACCATCTCTCCTAACTCCACATAAGGTTGCAAATCAACTCGGTCAGCTATCTCCTTGTTCAAACCAGCCAAGAAACGTGCCATAGTAATCTCTGTATCTTCCTCTATATCAGCCCTAGTCATGAGCATTTCCATCTCCTTGTAGATATCATCCACACCCCTACTGCCTTGTTTAAGAACTTGAAGTTTTTGCACAAGTTCCCTATGAAAATGCCTAGGTACAAATCTCTTCATCATTGTAGACTTGAGATCATTCCAAGTCTCAATTGTATTCTCCAAATTTCTTCTTCTACTTGTCACCAATTGATCCCACCAAGCTATAGCATAATCTGAAAATTGGGTGACCGCCAACTTGACCTTCTTCTCCTCACTAAATTGATGACAATCAAATATGAGTTCCACCTTCTTTTCCCATTGTAAATACGCCTCCGGATCTGATTTACCTTGAAAATGAGGTATTTTAAGTTTAATGCTTCCCAATTTCTATCTACAAAATCATCATTGCCTCAGTTTCGACCATGGAATTTACTTTCTCGCATTCTCCCTCTACCTCTACCAAAACCGTGACCTTCTCTTCCTCCTCTAGGCATGACCCTTCCAAAAATTGTATCATCATCATCCTCATTATAATCAAAATAATTATCTTCCAAGTCATCAACTTAAGATATTCAGTTTCTGCCTCCTCGTGGCCTCTCGTTGTGATTTGGAGTTGCTCTTTCAACCGCCTGCAACCTTGCATTCATACGCTCTAATGCATCCCTCATGGCCTCCATATTTCGATTAAAATGTGTAAACTCTCCTCGTTGAGCCTCACGTAGCATAGCATCAGGAACATGTTTACACTCTAAAGATGGGGGTCACTCGTTTTTACCGAAAAAAAAAATGGGGGTCACTCGTGTTCAACTCAAAAACAAAAAAAAAATTCACTCATGGTTTTTCCTCACATCACTCTAGCTTATTCTTTCATGTTCTTAGGTGAATCACACTTTTAAAACAATTCAAATAGCTTGTAATGTGTAGAATTTCAACACTGAAATTTTCAAAACAAGTTTAACGGGAAACAAATTTAGGAAAGTAATGAATTTAGGAAAGTAACGAATTTAGGAAACTAACAAATTTTAGGAAAGTCTCTAATTTTAGGAAAGTATTGAAGTTAGGAAAGTAAAGAATTTATGAAAGTAACTAATTTTAGGAAAGTAATGAAGTTAGGAAAGTAAAGAATGTAGGAAAGTAACTAATTTAAGAAAATATGAATTTATGAAAGAGACTAATCTAGGAAAGTAGTGAATTTAAGAAAGTAGAGAATTTAGGAATGTATGAATGTAGGAAAGGAAAAAAAATAGAAAAATGACCAATTTAGGAAAGTAACAAATTTAGAAACAAATATCTTCCTAGAATTAGGAAAGTAACTATTTTCGTTCCCTTCTTTTTTTCGAACAAAATTCTCTCTTCTTCTTCTTTTTTTGATACGTGCTCTTTTTTTCGCACGAATTTTCTTCTTCTTTTTTTCTCTTTTTTTTGAACTACAACTATAAACCCAAAATTGAATTCAAAGAACAAGAAAAACACAAGAAATCAGAATTAAAAAAATGAAATTTTAAAGAGAAAAACCTGATCTAGAGCCAAAGCTCTGATACCAAATGATACGGAATCTCCAAGAATAAGCTTGAGAACCCCTTTACGTATAGGAACCCACGAAGCATTAACGTGAAAACTCCAATAACCAATTCGGCAACAACCCCCTAAGAAAGGGCTAGAAAAAAATAGATTTCTTAGATAGATGATCAAGAACTAGAATAAAGAAAACTTGTTTTTGAATTCCAGTTTCGAAACACTCCACAAGAAGGTGATCAATCTACTTGAATATTTCTTAAAGCATGTATTATACTCAAGAACACATAGATAAAAGAAAAACAACCTTTTGGTTTTTTATTCAATTAAAATTCTGGACCCTTAAAACATTTTAGCAAGGCATATTTATAGCATTTACAAAGGTTTCCTAAAATCCTAAAACCCAAGAATAGGAAACTAACCTGGAAACTAACCTAATTATATTTTAAATAATAATTAAGAATAGACTATATTATGCAAAATAAAACTAATGGACTCTAAATAAAGTGAAATTTCGTTCAGCCCTAAAGGTAACACAAAAATGGCCCATTACATACTTAATCCAACCCATTAATAGCTTGGACTTGAACCAAGTTGTACTGGACTCATGTTACACTTATCCCAAAGTTTTGATGTCCTTGTAGACCTTCACTAGCTGAATTGACTAAGCCTTGCAAATGGTGGATTAAATCTTGTTGAAGCTTCTTAGACCGCGACCTTATTATTGGTCCTTAAGGCATGCTAATTGGACTAGAAACCTCTTGAACTCGCTTCTTGCCTTCTTGATCATGCTCATCTTTAAGATGTTGAATCCTTTGAACTTGGTGTATAGGTTTATCCTTAACAGAAGGAGACAAAGCATGGCGAGATGTACCTTGCAAGGACAAAGCATGTTGTCCTTTCTCCTTGAAATGCGCTGCCATGTCTTGTACGGTCAATGGAGCTGACGTGGGGAGTATCTTTTCCATGCTTGGTATGTACTACAATAGAGGCATGCTCCAATGTTGTCTTGTGAAGATACAAAGTCAAATCCCTTTTGTTTGCAGGTACAGCCGCATTTAAGGACTATTGTCCTTGCTCCGGTTTTTGGGGATTGTTGCCTGTCCTTGCAAGCTTAGGGTTTGCTTTAATATTACCCAAATCGCGCAAGGTCAGGTCTAGACATTGTCCTTCCTCTTCTTGCATGTGTCATTTTGCTTCAAGTTCTGATTGCTTGTCAAAACCCACTCCCCATGCACAACTAGGGTTAGCATTAGATAGTGAGGTGGCAGAATGTGATTGGCTCCCTAAGGTACCCTCATTGACCACTGGAAAAAGGCTCTCACCCTTGTTCATCTCTCTCCTCCGTGCTCCTCCTTTGGCCAAATGACCCTTTGCAATCTGTCTGAGTTTTTCAGTCAAAGGGAATGTGCTTGGTGGCTTCTTTTCATGCTGTTCATGCTCTTCTTCTTTTCCATGACCTGTAGAAGCCTCATTTGCATGGCGTGGGGCTCCACCGAATGATGAAGGAACCCCTAAAGTAATAGAATCACATAAAGACTCATTAATCCGTACCTTTGAAGCCTCTTCTCCATGCTCCAATATGATCGGGGTAGTTAACTCCCTTGAAAGTGAGATATGTCTTCAAGTCCTTGAACTTGTGAAAAAGGTTCTTCATTTAATGAAGAAAAGAGCTTCACTCCACCATTAATGTTGTCCTTAGGTGATTTATCCCGCTCATTATCATTGCTAGAAGCTCCCAGAGGCACCATTGAGGTTAGCAGCTCCATTAATGCAAGCTTAAGGAGCTTCAGAGATATTAAATGCACGTGCTCTAACATTCTCAATCACCCTTTCTTCTTCATTTTCAACTTGAAAACTTAACGCTTCCCCCAATGAAGAAGCATAAGAAACATGATTTGCTTGAATAAATGCATCATTAACCATTGTAGGCTTGTAAAAAGAGGATCCTCCTCCTGGAAGGAGGAACCCGTGAGAAGAAGTGAAATTCTAGAGAGATGTCACAGATTCTCTCTCTAGAACAAATTAGATTACCCAATACATGTTTGGGATAAGAGTTTGGAGTGTTGTGGTCATTTTAGGTGCTTCTACTACCATTCGGAGTAAAACAGATCCAATGGGATATGTTTAGGCTTTGCTAGATGAACTTGGCTAAACTTGGACCTTTTCTGTATGGCGTGCACTCAAACTAACTTTTGACAACCAATACACGTTTACGATAAGAATTTGGAGTGTTGTGGCTGTTTTAGGTGCTTCTACTCCCATATGGGTTTAAAAAGACCCAATTAAACGTGTTTAGGCCAAACTAGATGAACTTCGCTAAATTTGAATCTTTTGGACATGACATTCCCTCGAACTGACTTTGGACACCCAATACACATTAGGGATATGAATTTGGAGGGTTGTGGCTGTTTTAGGTGCTTCTACTTCCATACAGAGTCAACAAGTCCAAATGGGACATTTTTGGGCCCAAACTAGATGAACTTGGCTAAACTTCACTCTTTTGGGCATGGCATATACTCGAATTGACTTTTGACATCCTAAACACGTTTGGGATCATAATTTGGAGTGTTGATGTCGTTTTAGGTGCTCTAGGACAGTAAGGAGTAAAAAAGACCCAATTGAACGAGTTTAGGGCCAAACTAGATGAACTTATCTAAACATAGATATTATGGGCATGGCACGCACTCGAGCTGACTTTTAACAACCAATACACGTTTGGGATATAAGAATTTCGAATGTGTTGGTCGTTTTAGGGGCTTCTAGTGCCATACAGAACCAAAAACACCCAATGGGACATGTTAGGCCAAACTAGATGAACTTGGCTAAACTTGGATCTTTTGTGCATGGCGTGCACTCGAACTGACTTTTGATACCCAATACACATTTGAGATAAGAATTTGTAGTGTTGTGGTTGTTTTAGGTGCTTTTAATTCCATTCAGAGTCAAAAGACCCAAGGGGATGTGTTTAGGCCAAACTAGATGAACTTGGCTAAACTTGGATCTCTTGGGCATGGCATGCACTTGAACTGACTTTTGACACCCAATACACGTTCGAGATAAGAATTTGGAGTGTTGCGGTCGTTTTAAGTGCTTCTACTGCCATACTGAGTTAAAAAGACCCAATGGGATGTGTTTAGGGCCAAACTAGATGAACTTGGCTAAACTTGGATCTTTTGGGCATGGCATGCCCTCGAACTGACTTTTGAGATAATAATTATAGTGTTGTGCTTGTTTTAGGTGCTTCTAGTACCATAAGGAGTCAAAAAGGCCCAATTAGACGTGTTGAGATCCAAACTAGTTGAAGTTTGCTAAACTTGGACCTTTTGGGCATGGCATGCACACGTACTGACTCTGACACCCAATACACATTTGGAATAACAATTTGAGGTGTTTTTTGTCATTAAATGTGCTTCTAATGCCTTATGAAGTCAAAAAGTCTCAATGGGAGGTATTTAGGCCCAAACTAGATGAACTTGATTAAACTTGGATCTTTTGGGCATGGCGAGCACTTGAACTGACTTTTCACACTCAATACACGTTTGGGATAAGAATTAGGAGTTTTGTGGCTGTTTTAGGTGCTTCTACTGCCATATGGAGTCAAAGACCCAATTGAACGTGGTTAGGCCAAACTAGATGAAGTTGGTTAAATTTGGATCTTTTGGGCATGACATTCACTCAAACTGACTTTGGACACCCAATACACATTAAGGATAATAATTTGGAGTGTTGTGGTTGTTTTAGGTGCTTCAACTGCCATACAGAGTAAAAAAGTCCAAATGGGACATTTTTGAGAGCAAACTAGATGAACTTGGCTACACTTGGCTCTTTTGGACATGACAACTACTCGAATTGACTTTTGACACCCTAAACACGTTTGGGATCAGAATTTGGAGTGTTGATATCGTTTTAGGTACTTCTAGTGCCGTAAGGAGTGAAAAAGACTAAATTGAACGAGTTTAGGGCCAAACTCGACGAACATATCTAAGCATAGATATTTTGGGCATGGCATGCGCTCGAACAGACTTTTTAACAACCAATACACTTTCGAGAGGAGCAGAGATGCCAGGAGGAGCAAAGAGACACTTTGTGTCGGGGAACAGGTCCATCCAGTGAATATTTACTATGGCTCTATCCAGCTTACACATAATAAAGGTTCCATCATGATGCTTGTTTGACCATGTGAATTGACAACCTGAGTATGCAAGGTCCTCAACCTCAATAGTGAAAGTGCATTTGTTAAGTCAAAGATGCCTTCTTCCCATCATTTAGCTCCTCCTGATTTCTCACTAAGGGAGGCAATAAGATTGAAATCTACGATGATAAGCCATGGGGCATGAGAAGTGAGTGAGTGGTGGGAGCACAAGGATTCCCAAAGCTTCTTCGTGATCACTTTAGAATTTGAAGCATATGCGAATGTGATATAACATACAACATTAGAATGCTTAATACTAAGCTTACAAAATATAACTTGGTTAGTAGTATCCAAAACTATTACATCAAGTACTTTTGGGTCCCAAGCAACCCAAATTCTACCCCCTGCAGCAAAATATAGTTCGCTACCACCTCCCAATTAGGAAAAATGGCTTTAGCAAGATTAGTGAATTTAAAGTTTTTCACTTTAGTTTCAAGTAAAGAACAAAGAGAAAGATTGAAATTCCTACAAAGCTTCCTCACATCAGCTTGATTTAAGGAGTCATTGAGTCCCCTAATGTTCCAAGTAGCAAGATTTAACATGAATATGTGGGTTGTATGTTTCCCCACTAGCTGCAACTCATTTATCTCTACCCTTTATAGGGTGTGGTGTGCCATTGACCTTCTTCTTCTTCTTCTTCTTCTTCTTCTTCTTCTTCTTCTTCTTCTTCTTCTTCTTCTTCTTCTTCTTCTTTCTCCTTTTACTTGAGCTGGGAAATCTCTTGGTTCTTGCTCACGACAGCAAGATTATCCTCTTCTTCCTCAGTTGAGTGCTCAATAGGTTCCAGCCTTAGTGATATGAACCTCACCGTTGCTTTGCGTTGAAACCGGATAACAATGATGGTTCAAGAATCCAATGATTGATTTTAAAGAAGAAGAAACCCTGACCCGTTTTCTATGAAACAAGAAGAACCTTAGGTATAAGACCTAAGACCCAAATTGATGCTTCAAAAAGAACCAAATGTATGGTTTAGACGCCACACTCAAGAACAAGAAGGAAAAGTGAGTGATAAGTCTAGGTTTTAGACGTCACAAGAATATTCTTGATAAATCTGAAAAGTTTTAAGAAAAACCAAAGAGAAAACTCTCAGAAAGAAATTATATTGATCAAAGTTGTTTTGATACATTGTGAAAGCATGCTTAAATAGAAAAACTATAAGCTAAACTAATTAAAATAGATAAAGAAATATTAATTGCAATAAATATGGAATTAGTAATCCACCCAAAAGATTTCTATTGGCCGTCCACTTGTCGGTTAAGATTACCAAGTTGTCTTGCTTCCTTGTCATCATTTAAAATGTCATGTCATGCTCCATGTGAACTGCCATACTGAATGTCACACTATGCTCCATGTGTAATGCCATGTAGGATGCCATGTCATCTCCATGTAGGATATCATGTTTGATGCCACATCATGCTCCATGTAGGTTGTTATACTCCATGTCATGCTCCACGTCATACTCCCATTGAGTGCTTCATCCATCCTCTTTTCTCTAGCTCTTGTGATTTGGCATCTTGGTACTTGAAATAGATCCATCCTTTGAGGTTGGGCAACCAGATCCTCATCATTCCCTCCTACTTGAGAAAGATTTGTCCTCAAATATCACCTACATCAAATGGAGACAAGTCTGTCACATTAAAAGCAACACTTTTATTGTATTCACAAAGAAGATCTAGCTTGTAGGCATTGTCATTAAGTCTTGTACAGACTTGGAATAGATCATCCCCTCTAGGTAGCAGCTTGGAACCTTTTTGCCCTGAAAATCGTTCATTTTTCATGTGCACACAAACCCAATCTCCGGGATCAAAAACCAATTTATGACACTCTTTGTTGGCTTGTTTTGCCTTCTCATGTATATGCTTAACGAATTCAGCCTTCCTCTTTCCATCTTGTTTGTACCAAATGACATATGAGACAATGAACTCCACCTAACGAGCATGTATTTTATTCAGCTTGTCTTGCTCCTTTAAACGCTTCAAGTACTCATGACCATTGTGAATCACAAACACCTGCAAAAGTGAAACAATATTGCTCGGCAAAGAACCGGCGAGATCATTAGTACATAAAATTGCCTCTTTGTGCATAAGTACAATAAAGGGGTTGATGTGAAAATAATGCTTTCTTGATCTCATTTTTATTTGTAATGTAATTTAATTTTTCCTCTCTCGCTCTAACTATGGCTTTAATGCCCTCCTTTTCTTTTCTCTCAATTCCTTTTCCCTGATTTTTCTCTACCTCTCTCTGACTTTCACGCTCGTTTTCACTCTCTGTCTTCTGTTCAGTCCATTTATTTTGTTCACTCTCTTTTTTTATCACTCTCTTTTTGCAACTTCACTTGATCTTCGTAAATCTGATTTTGTGTCATTGGAACAAGATTTATCAACTGATACAGAACCTCCAAGAGTAAGCTTGAGAACCCCTTTATGTATAGGAACCCACGAAGCATTAACGTGAAAATCCCAATACCCAATTCGGCAACAACCCCTAAGAAAAGGCTAGAAAAACATATTTCTTAGATAGATGATCAAGAACTAGAATAAAGAAAACTTGTTTCTGAATTCCAGTTTCGAAACACTCCACAAGAAGGTGATCAATCTACTTGAATGTTTCTTAAAGCATGTATTCTACTCAAGAAACAAAGATAAGAGAAAAACAAGCTTTTTTGGTTTTTCTCAAATTTAAAATTCTGGACCCTTAAAACATTCTAGCAAGGCATATTTATAGCCTTTACAAAGGTTTCCTAAAATCCTAAAACTCCAGAATAGGAAACTAACCTTATTATATTTTAAATAATAATTAAGAATAGACTATATTAAGCAAAATAAAACTAATGGACTTTAAAGAAAGTGAATTTTTGTTCAGCCCAAAAGGTAACACAAAAATGGCCCATTACATACTTAATCCAACCCATTCATAGCATGGACTTGAACCACGTTGTACTGGACTCGTGTTGCACTTATCTCAAAGCTGTGATGTCCTTGTAGACCTTCACTAGCTGAATTGACTAAGCCTTGCAAATGTTGGATTAAAGCTTGTTGAAGCTTCTTAGATTGCGACCTTGTTATTAGTCCTTGAGGCATGATAATTGGACTAGAAACCTCTTGAACTCGCTCCTTGCCTTCTTGATCATGCTCATCTTTAAGATGTTGAATCCTTTAAACTTGGTGTGTAGGTTTATCCTTAACATTTCCCCTCTCCTCAAAATGATTCGACCTTGAATCTAATGCATCACCTACATCAAAAGGACTTAAATTAGCTACATTAAAAGAAGAACTAACATTATACTCACCTGGAAGGTCAATTTTGTATGCGTTGTCATTAATCCTTGCAAGAATTTGAAAAGGACCATCGCCTCTAAGGTTGAGCTTTTGGACTTTCTTTGAAACGGAAACCTCTCTTTACGAAAATGCACCCAAACCCAATCTCCAGGATGAAAAATCATTGGTTTTCGTCCCTTATTCACACGTGAAGCGACTTGAGCATTTTGCTTTTCAATCCTCTCTTTAACTTGCTTATGTAACTTCTTCACCAAATCTGCCTTAGAATTAGCATCAACACTAACAAAATTGGTTGGTGCAAATGGTAATAAATCAATAGGAGTAAGCGGATTAAATCCATAGACAATCTCAAATGGAGAATAATGAGTAGTGCTATGAACATCCCTATTGTAAGCAAACTCCACAAATGGCAAACAATCCTCCCATGTCCGAATGTTCTTTTCTATGATTGCCCTAAGTAAAGTAATCAACGTCCTATTAACTACCTCAGTTTGCCCATCAGTTTGAGGGTGACATGTAGTTGAAAACAATAACTTAAAGATCAGTTTGAGGGTGACAGTTTACCCTCGTCTTCATCAGTCACTAACTCACCATTTCGTAGGGTCCTAGTTCTCCTATTAGGACATTCCTTGCTAATATGACCTACACCTTGACACTTCCAACACTTAATGTCTCTATTTCTCCCTTTAGGCTCTTCGGGTTTGGATTTTTCTTTGTAAATCGACTCTGTCTTTCCCTTTGAACCATCATAAGCAGCCTTATTTCCACCCTTAAAATCACTCCTCTCATCCCTTTTCCAAGTAGAATTAGACTTGGAATAAGGTTTGGAAACATACCTTGCTGCCCCTCTTCCTTGGAGTTACTTTTCCACCTTGATGGCAATGTGCACCATCTCTTCTAACTCCACATAAGGTTGCAAATCCACTCGGTCAGCTATCTCCTTGTTCAAACCAGCCAAGAAACATGCCATAGTGATCTCTGTATCCTCCTCTATATCATCCCTAGTCATGAGCATTTCCATCTCCTTGTAGTAATCATCCACACCCCGACTGCCTTGTTTAAGAACTTGAAGTTTTTGCACAAGTTCCCTATGAAAATGCCTAGGTACAAATCTCTTCCTCATTGTAGACTTGAGATCATTCCAAGTCTCAATTGTATTCTCCAAATTTCTTCTTCTAGTTGTCACCAATTGATCCCACCAAGCTATAGCATCATCTGAAAATTGGGTGACCGCCAACTTGACCTTCTTCTCCTCACTAAATTGATGGCAATCAAATATGAGTTCCACCTTTTTTTCCATTCTAAATATGCCTCCGGATCTGATTTACCTTGAAAATGAGGTATTTTAAGCTTAATGCTTCCCAAATTTCTATCTACAAAATCGTCATTGCCTCGGTTTCGACCATGGAATTTACTTTCTCACATTCTCCCTCTTCCTCTACCAAAAACGCGACCTTCTCTTCCTCCTCTAGGCATGACCCTTTCAACAATTGCATCATCATCATCTTCATTATAATCAAAATATTCATCTTCCAAGTCATCAACTTGAGATATTTGGTTTCTGCCTGCTCGTCGCCTCTCGTTGTGATTTGGTGTTGCTCTTTCCACCGCCTACAACCTTGCATCCATACACTCTAATGCATCCCTCATGGCCTCCATATTTCGATTAAAACGTGTAAACTCTCCTCGTTGAGCCTCACGTAGCATAGCATCAGGAACATGACCAACATCATTATCTCCACTTTGGTTTGACAATACTACAATAGAATGTAAGAAACAAAAATATTCAAGGACCTCACAAGCACTCCCTCACGTGTTTACACTCAAAAGATGGGGGTCACTCGTATTAACTCAAAAACAAAAAAATTCACTCATGGTTTTCCTCACATCACTCTAGCTTATTCTTTCATATTCTTAGGTGAATCACACTTTTTAAACAATTCAAATTGCTTGTAATGTGTAGAATTTCAAAACTGAAATTTTCAAAACAAGCTGAATATGCAACAAATTTAGGAAAGTAACGAATTTTGGAAACTAACAAATTTTAGGAAAGTAATGAAATTAGGAAAGTAAAGAATTTAGGAAAGTATCTAATTTTAGGAAAGTATTGAAGTTAGGAAATTAAAGAATTTAGGAAAATAACTAATTTTAGGAAATTAATGAAGTTAGGAAAGTAAAGAACTTAGGAAAGTAACTAATTTAGGAAAAAATGAATTTAGAAAAGAGACTAATCTAGGAAAGTAGTGACTTTAATAAAGTAGAGAATTTAGGAAAGTAAAAAAAAAAAGGAAAGTGGAAAATTTAGAAAGTAATGAATTTAGAAATAAAGAACTTCCTAGAATTAGGAAAGTAACAAATTTAGAAACAAATATCTTCCTAGAATTAGGAAAATAACTAATTTCGTTCCCTTCTTTTTTTTCGAATGAAATTCTCTCTTCTTCGTCTTCTTTTATAATACGTGCTCTTTTTTTTGCACGAATTTTCTTCTTTTTTTCTCTTTGTTTTGAACTACAACTATAAACCCAAAATTGAATTCAAAAGAACAAGAAAAATGCAAGAAATAAGAATTAAAGAACGGAATTTTAAAGAGATAAAACCTGATCTAGAGCCAAATCTCTGATACCAAATGATACGAAACCTCTAAGAATAAGCTTGAGAACCCCTTTATGTATAGGAACCCACGAAGAATTAACATGAAAACCCCAATACCCAATTCGACAACAACCCCTAAGAAAATGCTAGAAAAATAGATTTCTAAGATAGATGATCAGAACTAAAATAAAGAAACCTTGTTTTTCCTGAATTCCAGTTTCAAAACACTCAACAAGAAGCTGATCAATCTACTTGAATATTTCTTAAAGTATGTGACTCAAGAGCACAAAGATAAAAGCAAAACAACCTTTTGGTTTTTCTTAAATTAAAATTCTGGACCCTTAAAACATTCTAGCAAGGCAAATTTATAACATTTACAAAGGTTTACTAAAATCTTAAAACTCAAGAATAGGAAACTAACCTAATTATATTTTAAATAATAATTAAGAATAGACTATATTAAGCAAAATAAAACTAATCGACTCTAATTAAAGTGAAATTTCGTTCAGCCCAAAAGGTAAGACAAAAATAGCCCATTACATACTTAATCCAACCCATTAATAGCTTGGACTTGAACCAAGTTGTACTGGACTCATGTTGCACTTATCCCAAAGCTTTGATGTCCTTGTAGACCTTCACTAGCTGAATTGACCAAGCCTTGTAAATGTTGGATTAAAGCTTGTTGAAGCTTCTTAGACCGCGACCTTGTTATTGGTTCTTGAGGCATGCTAATTGGACTAGTAACATCTTGAACTCGCTCCTTGCCTTCTTGATCATGCTCATCTTTAAGATGTTGAATCCATTGAACTTGGTGTGTAGGTTTATCTTTAACATCAACTTTTGTTTGTGTTCAAAATATTACTGATTAGAGAACCCATCATGCTTCACTCGTCTATCAAATTTCCATGGCCTTCCGCACAACAAGTGTCCAACTCGCACTGATATTACATTGAAAAACACATCATCTTTATATTTACCGATTTGGAATGAGAGTAACACTTGCTTTTCCACCTTTACCTCACCTCTATCATTCAGCCATTTCAACTTGTAGGGTTGGGGATGTTTAGTTGTTAGAAGTCCTAATTTATCCACCATTGTAGTAGCAATGTTAGTACAACTACCTCCATCAATACTCATACTACACACCTTGTTTTGATCGTGGCATCAAGTACGAAAAATGTTTTCTCACTGCACCTCATCATTTTCTTTGATTTGCACGCTTAGAGCTCTCCTTGCCACAACTAATTCTCTTTGTACAGCACACTCCTCATTATCCTCATCCTCTAATGATAACATAGATTCATTGTCATCTTTATCATCGATCTCAATCTCACCATCATCTCGCAGCATTCATAACTCTCTCGTTCGTACATTGATTCACTATGTGACCCCTGCCTTGGATTTTAAAACACTTTATATCATGATTTCGAGCACTAGAAGAATTTGTTTTAACTTGGCAACCATGGATGGTCGATTCTGACTTTTGCTCGGTTTTTGTGGCCAACTTCTCCTCCTTCTCTACATAGCTTTGTTCCCATGGGGAACAACTCGAGCCAAGGGTTGTACGTGTACCACCCCTCCTTTCGAGTTGCTTCTCAACCTTAATGGCCATGTGCACCATATCTTCCAACTCCACATAATTTTGCATCTCTACTGAATCATGAATTTCTCGGTTCAATCCATGCCAAAACCTAGCCATACTGGCCTCTCTGTCTTCTTCTATATTAGCCCTTATCATAGCCATCTTCATCCCATTAAAATAATATTTGACACTTCAGCTACCTTGAGTGAGACCTTGCAGCTTTTGATACAAGTCTCGATAGTAATTGCATGGCACAAACCGTCTCCTCATCACGGTTATCAAGTCTGCCCAAGTCTCTATGGGACACTCTCTATTTCTCCTTATATTTATCATTAGTTGATCCCACCAATCAATAGCATAATCATTAAATTCAATAATAGCAAGTTTTACCTTTTTACGCTTAGAATAGTGATGACAATCAAACATGAGCTCCATCCCCTTTTCCCATTCTAAATAGGCTTTCGGATCATTCTTGCCTTGAAATAATGGTATCTTCATCTTAATGCTACCCAAATTGTTGTTCACCCTATCAACAGCCATCTTCATCTATTAAAATCATCTTTGACACTTCGGCTACCTTGTCTGAGACCTTGCAGCTTTCGATACAAGTCTTGATAGTAACGGCATGGCACAAACCATCTCCTCATCACGGTTTTCAAGTCTTCCCAAGTCTCTATGGGATGCTCTCTATTTCTCCTTATATTTATCATTAGTTGATCCCACCAATCAATAGCATAATCAATAAATTCAATAATAGCAAGTTTTACCTTTTTACGCTCAGAATAGTGATGACAATCAAACATGAGCTCCATCCCCTTTTCCCATTCTAAATAGGCTTCTGGATCATTCTTGCCTTGAAATAATGGTATCTTCGTCTTAATGCTACCCAAATTGTTGTTCACCCTATCAACAGCCATCTTCATCTCATTAAAATCATCTTTGACACTTTGGCTACCTTGAGTGAGACCTTGCAGGTTTCGATACAACTCTCGATAGTAATGGCATGGCACAAACCGTCTCCTCATCACGGTTTTCAAGTCTGCCCAAGTCTCTATGGGACGCTCTCTATTTCTCCTTATATTTATCATTAGTTGATCCCACCAATCAATAGCATAATTAATAAATTCAATAATAGCAAGTTTTACCTTTTTACGCTCAGAATAGTGATGACAATCAAACATGAGCTCCATCCCCTTTTCCCATTCTAAATAGGCTTCTGGATCATTCTTGCCTTGAAATAATGGTATCTTCGTCTTAATGCTACCCAAATTCTTGTTCACCCTATCAACAAACCTATCTTCTTTATTCCTATGTTGGAATCCCCAATCTCCAACCCACGGCCTAATTTGCCAATGTGAGAAATAGTGGTCCTCTTCATTAAAGTCTTCCCCAAATTCTTCTTCATACTCAACCCTAGGTGATCGTCTGTCCCTCTGATATAGGAGCTCTAGGTTGCTTGACCCATGTTTCCACCCGATCAATCCTCTCATGCAATTGTTCCAGTCCCTCTCCTAATGTCTTCTTTATTTCACCCACTCACGCCTCCATTTGGAACTTCAAAATGCCTCCTTCAGCCATTCCTCCGTTAATATTTCTATTTGACATACTTGAAAGAGAATAAGATTAGTAGAAGAAAACAAAATTAAGGACCTTACAGTCTCTCCCTCACGTGTTTACACTCAAAGTTTGAAGTTCACTCTTTATTTTTCGCTCGTGTTTCACACAATATATCTGGCTTTTACCCTCTTATGATCTCACACACTCTTGCCTTTTAACACTTTTAGTTTTTTTCTCTTTCGGTTCTTGATCAAACTAACAAACAGATCTGAAATTTTCAAGCAACAACCAAAAGACCTAAACAAATCAAACACTATGAGAAGATAAGGAAAGGAAACAACTAAGTGATAAAATTTAGAGATAAGGAAACAAAAGGAGATCAACTTATACTATCTTTTTTTAGAGAAGATAAGTTAGGACAAGATAAGGTAAGGATAAGATGAGATAAGATAAGATAGGATGAGATAAGATAAGATATTGATTAGATAGGATAAGATAAGATAAGATAAGATAAGAAAAAGATAAGATAAGATGAGATAATATAAGAAAAAATATAAGATAAGTTATGACAAGATAAGATAATATAAGAAAATATAAGATAATTATGACAAGATGAGATATGGTGAGATAAGACAATAATAAGATAATATAAGATAAGATGAGATGAGATGAGATAAGAAAATATATAATAAGATAAGACAAGGATAAGATAAGATAAAATGAG
>QANY01013727.1:2112455-2275670 GCA_003255025.1 Datisca glomerata | reverse complement strand
GAGTGCAACACGAGGACTTCCCAAGTAGTCACCCAACTTAGTACTACTCTCGCCCAAGCACGCTTAACTTCAGAGTTCGGATGGGATCTGGTGCTTTACTGCTGGTATGATCGCACCCGTAAGGTGATGCGAAGAAAATATCGTTAAGCCTTATCTTGGGCTAATGATGGGAAGTGGTGTAGACTAGACAGGAAGATTTTAGGATGGATTGAACTAAAAAAACAGAACAGTGCAACACGAGGACTTCCCAAATGGACACCCAACTTAGTACTACTCTCGCCCAAGCACGCTTAATGTGGGAGTTCTGGTGGGATCAGATGCTTCGGTGCTGGTATGATTGCACCCGTATGGTGATGCTTAGAAAATGTTGTTAAGCCTTACCTTTGGCTCACGATTTCAAGTGGTGTGGACTACACCGGGGAATTTAGGGTCGTATCAAAGTAAAAAAAAAAGAGGAGTGCAACACGAGGACTTCTCAAGTGGTCACCCAACTTATTACTACTCTCGCCCAAGCACGCTTAAGTACAGAATTCTGATGGGATCCGGTGCTTAAGTGCTGGTATGATCGTACCCGTAAGGTTATGCGAAGAAAATAAAGTTAAGCCTTGGCTTGGGCCCATGATGGGAAGTGGTGTAGACTAGACGGTGAGATTTTGGATCGAATCGAAGTAAAAAAAAAGAGTGCAACACGAGGACTTCCCAATTGGTCACCCAACTAAGTACTACTCTCGGCCAAGCTAGCTTATCTTCAAAGTTCTGATGGGATCTAGTGCTTTAGTGCTGGTATGATCGCACCCGTAAGGTGATGCAAAAAAAATGTGGTTAAGCCTTGCCTTGGGATCATGATGGGAAGTGGTGTAGACTAGACGGTGAGATTTTGGATCGGATCGAAGTAAAAAAAGGAGTGCAACACGAGGACTTCCAAGTGGTCACCCAACTTAGTACTACACTCGCCCAAACACGCTTAACTTCGGAGTTCTGATGATATCAGGTGCTCTAATTCTGGTATGATCAACCCGTCAGGTGATGCGAAGAAAATGTGGTTAAGCCTTGGCTTGGGCTCATGATGGGAAGTGGTGTAGACTAGAGGGTGAGATTTTTAATCGGATCGAAGTAAAAAAAAAGAGGAGTGCAACACGAGGACTTCCCAAGTTGTCACCCAACTTAGTACTACTCTCGCCCAAGCAGGCTTATCTTCGAAGTAAAAAAATAGAACAGTGCAACATGAGGACTTCCCAATTGGACACCCAACATAGTACTACTCTCGCCCAAGCACACTTAACGTGGGAGTTCTGATGGGATCCGATGCTTCGATGCTGGTATGATCTCACCCGTTAGGTGATGCTTAGAAAATGTTATTAAGCCTTATCTTTGGCTCACGATTGCTAGTGGTGTGGACTAGACGGGGAGATTTTTTATCGAATCGAAGTAAAAAAAAAGATGAGTGCAACACGAGGACTTCCCAAGTCGTCACCCAACTTAGTACTACTCTCGCCCAAACTTCGTAGTTCTGATGGGTTCCAATGCTTTAGGGCTGGTATTATCGCACCCGTAAGGTGACGTGAAAAAAATGTGGTTAAGCCTTGGCTTGGGCTCACGATGGGTAGTGGTGTAGACTAGACGGTGAGATTTTGGATCAGATCGAAGTAAAAAAAAGAGGAGTGCAACACGAGGACTTCCTAAGTGGTCACCCAACTCTGTACTACTCTCGCCCAAGCAGGCTTAATGTGGGAGTTTTGGTGGGATCCGATGCTACGGTGCTGGTATGATCGCACCCGTAAGGTGATGCTTAGAAAATGTTGTTAAGCCTTACCTTTGGCTCACGATTTCACGTGGTGTTGACTAGACCGGGGAATTTGGGGTCGGATCAAAGTAAAAAAAAAAAAGAGGAGTGCAACACGAGGACTTCCCAAGTGGTCACCCAATTTATTACTACTCTCGCGCAAGCACGCCTAACTTTAGAGTTCTGATGGGATCTGGTGCTTTACCTCTGGTATGATCGCACCCGTAAGGTGATGTGAAGAAAATGTGGTTAAGCCTTATCTTGGGCTCATGATGGGAAGTGGTGTAGACTACACGGGAAGATTTTAGGATGGATTGAACTAAAAAAATAGAACAGTGCAACACGAGGACTTCCCAAATGGACACCCAACTTAGTACTACTCTCGCCCAAGCACGCTTAATGTGGGAGTTCTGGTGGGATCCGATGCTTCGGTGCTGGTATGATTGCACCCGTAAGGTGATGCTTAGAAAATGTTGTTAAGCCTTACCTTTGGCTCACGAATTTCAAGTGGTGTGGACTACATCGGGGAATTTAGGGTCAGATCAAGTGGTGTGGACTACACTAGCATTAAATCATTGGATCCCATAAGAACTCTGAAGTTAAGCGTGCTTGGATGAGAGTAGTACAAAGTTGGGTGACCACTTGGGAAGTCCTCGTGTTGCACTCCTCTTTTTTCTTTATTTCGATCTGACCCCAAATTTCCTCGATCTAGTCCTCACCACTTGCAATATTGAGCCAAAGGTAAGGCTTAACAACATTTTCTAAGCATCACATTACATGTGCGATCATGCTAGTACCGAAGCATCGGATCCCATCAGAACTCCCACGTTAAGTGTGCTTGGGCGAGAGTAGTACTAAGTTCGTTGCCCATTTGGGATGTCCTCGTGTTGCACCGTACTATATTTTTACTTCGATCCATCCCAAAATCTTCCCGTATAGTCTACACCACTTCCCATCATGAGCCCAAGGTTGGGCTTAACCACATTTTCTTCTCATCATCTTACGGGTCTGATCATACCAGCACTAATGTAACGGATCCCATCAGAACTCCGAAGTTAAGCCGTGCTTGGGCGAGAGTAGTACTAAGTTGGGTGACCACTTGGGAAGTCCTCGTGTTTCACTCTACTCTTTTTTACTTCGATCTGACCCCAAATTTCCCTGATCTAGTCCACACCACTAGCTATCGTGAGCCAAAGGTAAGGCTTAACAACATTTTCCAAGCATCACCTTTCGGGTGCGATCATACCAGCACTGAAGCATCGGATCCCATCAGAACTCCCATGTTAAGTGTGCTTGGGCGAGAGTAGTACTATGTTGGGTGACCCTTTGGGAAGCACTCCTCTTTTTTTTTTAGTTCGATCCGACCCCAACCTTCCCCGATCTAATGAACACCACTTGCAATCGTGAGCTTAAGGTAAGGCTTAACAATATTTTGTAAGCATCACCTTACGGGGGTGATCATACCAGCACTGAAGTATTCGATCCCATCAGAACTCCCACACTAAGCGTTCTTGAGCGAGAGTAGTACTAAAATGGTGGGGAAGTCCTCGTGTTGCACTCCTCCTTTTCCCTAGTTCGATCTGACCCCAAACTTCCCCGATCTAGTCCACACCACTTGTAATCGTGAGCCCAAGGTAAGGCTTAACAACATTTTCTTCGCATCACCTTACGGGGGTGATTACACCAGCACTGAAGCATCGGATTCTATCAAAACTCAAAATTCAAATGTGCTTGGGTGAGAGTTGTACATAGTTGGGTGACCCTTTGGGTAGTGCTTGTGTTGCACTGTACTTTTTTTACTTCGATCCGCCCCAAAATCATCCCCGGTCTAGTCCACACCACTTGCTATCGTGAGCCAAAGGTAAGGCTTAACAATATTTTCTAAGCATCACCTTACGGGTGTGATCAGACCAGCACCGAAGCATCAGATCCCATTAAAACTCCCATGTTAACTGTGCTCCTCTTTTTTTTACATCGATACGACACCAAATTTCCCCAGTCTAGTCCACACTTGCAATCGTGAGCCAAAGGTAAGGCTTAACAACATTTTCTAAGTATCACCTTCCGGGTGTGATCATACCAGCACCGAAGCATTAGATCCAATCAGAACTCCCATGTTAGGTGTGCTTGGGTGAGAGTAGTACTAACTTGGGTGCCCATTTGGGAAGACATCGTGTTGCACTCCTCTTTTTTTTTTACTTCGATCTGACCCAAAATCTCACCTTCTTTGCATCACCTTACGGGTATCCAATTAGAACCCCAAAGTTAAGCGTTCTTGGGAGGGAATAGTACGAAGTTGGGTGACCACTTGGGAAGTCCTCGTGTTACACTCCTCTTTTTTTTTGTTCGATCTGACCCTAAACTTCCTTGATCTAGTCCACACCACTTGTAATCGTGAGCCCAAGGTAAGGCTTAAAGACATTTTCTTCGCATCACCTTACGGGGGTGATCATAACAGCACTTAAGCATCGGATTCCATCAAAACTCGGATGTTAAGTGTGCTTGGCCGAGAGTAGTACAAAGTTAGGTGACCCTTTTGGAAGTCCTTGTATTGCACTGTACATTATTTTTACTTTGATCCGTCCCAAAATCTTCCTGTCTACTATACACCACTTCCCATCATGAGCCCAAGGTAAGGCTTAACCACATTTTCTTCGCATCACCTTACGGGTGCGATCATACCAGCACTACAGCACTGGATCCCATGAGAACTCTGAAGTTAAGTGTGCTTGGGCGGGAGTTGTACTAAGTTGGGTGACCACTTGGGAAGTCCTCGTGTTGCACTCCACTTTTTTTTAGTTCGATCCGACCCCAAATTTCCCTGGTCTAGTCCACACCAGTTGCAATCGTGACCAAAGGTAAGGCTTAACAACATTTTCTATGCATCACCTTGCGGGTGCGGCCAGACCAGCATCGAAGCATCGGATCCCATTAGAACTCCCACGTTAAGTGTGCTTGGGCGAGAGTAGTACTAAGTTAGGTGACCACTTGGGAAGTCCTCGTGTTGCACTCCTTTTTTTTTTACTTCGATCCGACCCCAAACTTCCCCAATCTAGTCCACACCAATTGTAATCGTGAGCCCAAGTGAAGGCTTAATGACATTTTCTTCGCATCACCTTATGGTAGTGATCACACCCGCACTGAAGCATCAGATTCCATCAAGAATCGGATGTTAAGTGTGCTTGGGTGATAGTAGTACAAAGTTAGGTGACCCTTAGGGAAGTCCTCGTGTTGTACTGTACTTTTTTTTACTTCGATGCGTCCCAAAATCTTCTCGTCTAGTCTACACCACTTCCCATCATCAGCCCAAGGTAAGGCTTAACCATATTTTTTTCGCATCACCTTACGGGTGAGATCATACCTGCACTAAAGCACCGGATCCCATCAGAACACTGAAATTAAGCAAGCTTGGACGAGAGTAGTACGAAGTTGGGCGAGCACTTGGGATGTCCTCGTGTTGCACTCCTCTCTCTTTTTTACTTCTATCCGATCCCAAATTTACCCGGTCTAGTCCACACCACTTGCAATCGTGAGCGCAAGGTAAGGCTTAACAACATTTTCTAAGCATCACCTTACGGTTGCGATCATACCAGCACCGAAGTATCGGATCACATAAGAACTCCCACGTTAAGTGTGCTTGGGCGAGAGTAGTACTAAGTTGGGTGACCATTTGGGAAGTCCTTGTGTTGCACTCCTCTTTTCTTTTACTTCGATCCAACCCAAAATATCACCGTCTAGTGTACACCACTTCCCATCAGGAGCACAAGGCAAGGCTTAACCACATTTTCTTCGCATCACCTTACGGGTGAGATCATACCAGTATAAAGCATCGGATCCTATTAGAACCCCGAAGTTAAACGTGCTTGGGCGGTTGTAGTACTAAGTTGGGTGACCACTTCAGAAGTCCTCGTGCTGCACTTCTTTTTTTTTAGTTCGATCTGACCCTAAACTTCCCCGATCTAGTCCACACCACTTGTAATCGTGAGCCCAAGGTAAGGCTTAACAACATTTTCTTCGCATCACCTTATGGGGGTGATCCTACCAGCACCGAAGCATCGGATCCCATCAGATCTCCCACATTAAGCGTGCTTGGGCGAGAGTAGTTCTAAGTTGGTAACCACTTTGGAAGTCCTCGTGTTGCACTCCTCTTTTTTTTAGTTCGGTCCAACCCCAAACTTCCCCGATCTATTCCACACCACTTGTAATCGTGTACCCAAGGTAAGGCTTAACAACATTTTCTTCGCATCACCTTATGGGGGTGATCATACCAGCACTGAAGTATCGGATTCTATCAGAACTCGGAAGTTAAGTGTCCTTGGGTGAGGTTTGTACAAATTTGGGTGACCCTTTTGGTAGTTCTCGTGTTGCACTGTACTTTTGTGATCCGATCCAAAATCTCACCGTCTAGTGTACACCACTTCCCATCATAAGCACAAGGCAAGGCTTAACCACATTTTCGTCGCATCACCTTACGGGTGCGATCATACCAGCACTAAAGCATTGGATCCAATTAGAACCACAAAGTTAAGCGTGCTTGGGCGGGAGTAGTACTATGTTGGGTGACCATTTGGGAAGTCCTCTCGTTGCACCCCTCTCGTTTTTTACTTTGATCTGACCTAAAATCTCACCGTCTAGTCTACACCACTTCCCATCATGAGCCCAAGGCAAGGCTTAAGAACTCTGAAGTTAAGCGTGCTTAGGCGAGAGTAGTAGTAAGTTTGGTGACCACTTAGGAAGTCCTCGTGTTGTACTGTACTTTTTTTACTTTGATGCGTTTCAAAATATTCTCGTCTAGTCTACACCACTCCCGATCATGAGCCCAAGGAATGGCTTAACCCCATTTTCTTCGCATCGCCTTACGGGTGCGATCATACCAGCACTAAAGCGTGATTGAGCAGGAGTAGTACTAAGTTGGGTGATTACTTGGGAAGTCCTCGTGTTGCATTCCTCTTTTTTTTACTTCGATCTGACCCCAAACTTCCCCGATCTAGTTCACACCACTTGTAATTGTGAGCCCAAGCTAAGGCTTAACGACATTTTCTTCGCATCACCTAACGGGGGTGATCATACCAGCACTGAAGCATTGGATTCCATCAAGAATCGAAAGTTAAGTGTGCTTGGGCGAGAGTAGTACAAAGTTGGGTGACCCTTTGGGAAGTCCTCGTGTTGTACTGTACTTTTTTTTACTTCGATGCGTCCCAAAATCTTCCCCTGTATTCTACACCACTTCCAATCATGAGCCCAAGGTTAGGCTTAACCACATTTTCATCGCATCACCTTACGGGTGCAATCATTCTTGGACTGAAGCATCGAATCCCATTAGAATTCCCACGTTAAGTGTGCTTGGGAGAAAGTAGTACTAAGTTGGGTGACCATTTGGAAAGTCCTCGTGTTGCACTATTTTTTTTACTTCGGTCCGACCCATAATCTCACCGTCTAGTCTACACCACTTGCCATCATGAGCACAAGATAAGTCCACATTTTCTTTGCATCACCTTACGGATGCGAGCATACTAGCACTAAATCATCGGATCCCATAAGAACTCTAAACTTAAGTGTGCTTGGGTGATAGTAGTACAAAGTTCGGTGACCCTTTGGGAAGTCCTCGTGTTGTACTGTACTTTTTTTTACTTCGATGCGTCCCAAAATCTTCCCCTCTAGTCTACACCACTTCCAATCATGAGCCCAAGGTTAGGCTTAACCACATTTTCTTCGCATCACCTTATGGGTGCGATCATACCCGCACGAAAGCACCGGATCTCATCAGAACTCTGAAGTTAAGCGAGCTTGGGCGAGAGTAGTACTAAGTTGGGTGACCACTTGGGAAGTCCTCGTGTTGCATTGCTGTTTTATTTAGTTCTATCCGACCCCAAATTTCCCCGATCTAGTCCACACCACCTGTAATCGTGAGCCTAAGGTAAGGCTTAACAACATTTTCTTCGCATCACCTTACGGGGGTGATCATACCTGCGTCGAAGCATCGGATTCTATCAAAACTCGGAAGTTTAATGTGCTTGGCTGAGAGTTGTACAAAGTTGGGTGACCCTTTCGGTAGTCCTCGTGTTGCACTGTACTTTTTTTACTTCGACCAGTCCTAAAATCTTCCCCTCTAGTCTACACCACTTCCCATCATGAGCCCAAGGTAAGGCTTAACCACATTTTCTTCGCATCACCTTACGGGTACGATCATACTAGCACTAAAGCATCGGATCCCATCAGAACTTCGAAGTTAAGCTTGCTTGGACGAGAGTAGTACTTAGTTGGGTGACCACTTGGGAAGTCCTTGTTTTGCACTCCTCTTTTTTTTTTTACTTCTATCCGACCTGAAATTTCCCCGGTGTAGTCCACACCACTTGCAATCATGACCCCAAGGTAAGGCTTAACAACATTTTCTAAGCATCACCTTACGGGTGCAATCATACCAGCACCGAAGCATCGGATCCCATAAGAACTCCCACGTTAAGTGTGCTTGGGCGAGAGTAGTATTAAGTTGGGTGACCATTTAGGAAGTCCTTGTGTTGCACTCCTCTTTTTTTTTTACTTTGATCCGTCCCAAAATCTCACCGTCTAGTGTACACCACTTCCCATCATGAGCACAAGGCAAGGCTTAACTACATTTTCTTCGCATCACCTTATGGGTGCGATCATACCAGCACTAAAGCACCGGATCCAATAAGAACCCCGCATCACCTTACGGGTGCGATTATATCAGCACTAAAGCACTGGATCCAATTTGAACCCTAAAGTTAAGCGTGCTTGTGTTTTAACCACATTTTCTTCGCATCACCTTACGAGTGCGATCATACCAGCACTAAAGCACCGGATCCTATTAGAACTCTGATGTTAAGCGTGCTTGGCGGGAGTAGTACTAAGTTGGTTGACCACTTAGGAAGTCGTCGTGTTGCGACTGAAGCATCGGATTCCATCAAAACTCGGAAGTTAAGTGTGCTTGGGTGAGAGTAGTACAAAGTTGGGTAACCCTTTGGGAAGTTCTCGTGTTTCACTGTACTTTTTTTTTTACTTCGATCCGTCCCAAAATATTCTCGTCTAGTCTACACCACCTCCCATTATGTGCCCAAGGTAAGGCTTAACGACATTTTCTTAGCATCAAGTTTAAATTTGATTCTCATCTCATGAAATTATCACCATTCAATTTCTCAAGTGCAAGTAAAGCAGTAACAGAGTTGCACATGATAGACATAATAATAACTGAAAGATAACATACATAATTTAATATAATTGAAATAAATATATAGAATTCAGAAAGTAAACGTGATGTATGAATGCAACACAATAATCACTTAAATTTAACATTTACTAATCCACAATAATACAACCTAACAATTAATGTGCTGCCTTTAAGTCAGTTAGATTAATCGTAGACTGTCTATGAGACATTCTCATCCTTATTAATTAAAAGTTAAAATATCTCATATTTTCTCTTTTAACAATAAAATATCACTAATTTGGTCAAGTCATAATTATTCACTCAAAGCTTAATTGTGATTTTGTTAGTGTAACCCATTATTTCAGAATCCATGACTTGATTTAGAATATGCCGCCTTAGGGTGGGTCAAAACTAAACTATATCACGTAGTCCTATCTTCTTTAGAAGTCCAACCTTGGTATTGATACGGCTCGAAACCTTCCTTAGGGGATGAAAACAAAGTCATCTCGAGATTTTCACTGTACCTCACGGTGTTGTACTAATAATGGAGATCATAGGTTACATTGGCATGTCAATTTTCTCTCACTTACTATTTTAGGATAATGTGCTTTTATTTTAACTAATCAATAAATTTCTAGTTAAAAAAAGATAACCCTATGAATGTGAAACTAACAGTTAATCCAATCTAATTGGTCTAAGTTCATTTAACCTTCTAAAGAGCATAAGTCAAAATTAGGTGAACTTAGAATAACTAATTAATTATATACATCAAACTTTAATAAAACATCTTTACTAAAATTGGTTATCATAAAGGTTACTATAGCCTTTATAGTGGTGTGATTACCAAGTTCTAACTAATTAAAATCTAGCAGTTTACATGCAATTGATTTAAAAAAATAATTCATATAAACATATTAGGAAAATTCTAATAAATCATGTTTCTACTGATGAGATGCATGATTAAATAAAATTATGTGGTGTTTCATGTATAACATATGATCAACTAATTCATGGTCATGTTATCAATCATATCATAAATATTTATTTAAAAATAAAATAAAATTATAATGGACCGACTAACTATTGGGTATTTTTAAATTACACCCATTGAAAAATAAAAATAATAACAGAAAGGACATCAAGATTACATATTTCCAAAATATCTCCTATTCAACCTAATGTTCATCTTAATAATCTCCAAGCTTTGAAAAAAAACCCTTTTAATTAGGAAAACCTATTTTTCTTAATTAAAAATTATCTCTATAATTATCTTTTAAAATTATAAAAATGGACATGGTCAAAAAATAATTTATTGACTTGGTCAAACTTGAGCAAACCCAATCAATTACTTAATCTTTAATTTTCATAAAATTAAACATTAAAAATTAATTTTAAAATTACATTAATTTTAGGGTTTTCATAAAACTCTACAGTGATAGGGTTGGTATCAGGAATTCTGCGAAACTTCTCAAGCTGTGAAAATCGTTACCACTGACGACATGACTCTCCCACCACCGCTCATCACCATCAGCCAACCCTAGCCAGTGCCGAAATTCCCTATGAATTTCTATTTCTTTTCTTTTTCCTACACGTTCGTCTCGTGTGTTCTTCGTCTTCTCACGATCAGAATAATAATAATTTAATATTCAAAATAAAATTACAAAAATTCCAACGCCCCAAAATGGCTTAGACAGGATCTAAGGAAAATAAAGAACAAAGCCTTATCCAATAACCACCATACAATTAACGATCTATCATTAACCATACATTCAGAAAACAAAACCATTTGTTGGAAACGTGACGCTCACACGGCGGAAGCGTGGGGTTTTTTTTTCAAATTTATAAAAAATGAATCTTTTTCGATAAAAGAAAATAAGCATGATGCAGCGCCCACTATTGTAGTGCCATGTGGCACTAAATTTATTCATGTCAATATCTAATTTACAAATTAGATATACTGTCTTACTTATCGATAATTAGAAAATTAATCGATATAATTATTTATATATAATTTTCAAAATTTAATATAAATAAGTTAATTAATTAATTCTTAATTAATCAATCGCACATAATATCTCATCATTATGTACTTACCCCAGAAATATAATTTCTTTTGCAAGTTAGTACATTTTTTATGTTCTGAAATATTCACAACTTAGACTGTGTAGTACAGAAGTGACGTTGAGACCATGGACTCATAATCCTAAGCTCCAATAAATCAGATTATTAATTAAACTCTTTAATTAAATAATCTTATTTATTAATTTCATTATTACTCCACTGTAAATTGCAAGGATCGATCAATTTTAAAATTAAAGAAAATCATATTTGAACCACGAACAGTTCGTGGGGAGAATATAAAAAAAAGTTGATTTAACTTATTTAATCATATTAAATAATACAAAACCAATTTTAGTTTGATCATGCATATACAATATTAAAACGAATAGATTAAGGGAAAATAATTTTTCACCTTTACTCTGTATCGTAGAATTTTTGAACTGGTGGAACTCCCTCGAGCGTTCTTTGTGTTCTTCAAACTTTAAGATCAAAATCATGAACTTGATCTTCCACGAACGATTTCTAAATTAGTCCACCACAACCACCACCACTAATTTCAGAAATATATCTCAAAAGAATTTTACGTAGGAATTTGAGTGTGGGCTCTCAAAACGATTGAAGAAGAAAGGCAATCGAATCTGATTACGTCTATTAGGTTGAACCGTTGGATGTCAGTCTTGGGGCATAAGAGTAGAGACTCCAATTGTTAACCTAAACATGTTATGAACATGTTGAATAGACCAGTAACAAATTAGTTTAGAGCCTAAAACAGTTTACCTAACTCAAGATAAAAAAGAGGAGTGCAACACAAGGACTTCCCAAATGGTTACCCAACTTAGTACTACTCTCACCCGAGCAAGATTTGGGGTCAGATGGAAGTAAAAAAAAGACAAAAAAGGGGGGGTGCAACACGAGGACTTCCCAAATGGTCACCAAACTTAGCACTACTCTCACCTGAGCATGCTTAACTTCAGAGTTCTAATGAAATCTGGTGCTTTACTGCTGATCTAATCGCACTCATAAGGTGATGCAAAGAAAATGTTGTTAACCCTTACCTTGGGCTCACGATGCGAAGAGGTATCGACTAGACTGGGAATATTTTGGGTCGGATCGAAGTAGAAATAGAAAATGAGGAGTGCAGCACGAGTACTTCCTAAATACTCACCCAACTTTGTACTACTCTTACCCAAGCACGCTTAACTTCAAAGTTTTGATGGGATTCAGTGCTTTAGTGCTTGTATGATCTCCTGTAAGGTGATGCAAAGATAATGTAGTTAAGCCATACATTGGGCTCACGATGGGAAGTGATGTAGACTAGACCGTGGAGATTTAAGGTCAGAGATCGGGGAGATTTGGAGTCGGATCAAAGTAAAAAAAGAAACGAGGAGTACAACACGAGGACTTCCCAAATTGTCACCCAACTTAGTATTACTCTCGCCCAAGAACACTTAACATTGAAGTTCCGATGGGATCCAGTGCCTTAGTGCTTGTATGATAGCACCCGCAAGGTGATTTGGAGAAAATGTAGTTAAGGCTTACATTGGGCTCACGATGGGAAATGGTGTAGATTAGACCAGAGATATTTGGTGTCAGATAGAAGTAATAAAATAAATAGAGGAGTGCAACACGAGGACTTCCTAGGTGGCTACCCAATTTAGTACTACTCTCACCCGAGCATGCTTAACTTTAGAGTTCTGATGGGATCCGATGCTTTAGTGGTGGTATGATCGCATCCGTAATGTGATGCGAAAAAAATGGTGTAAAGCCTTACCTTGGGCACAGGATGAGAAGTGGTGTAGAGTAGACTAGTTAGTTTTTGGGTCAGATCGAAGTAGAAAAAGAAAAGGAGGTGTGCAAAATGAGGACTTCCTAAATGGTCACCCAACTTTGTGCAACTCTCGCCTAAGCACACTTAACTTCAAAGTTCTGATGGGATCCGATGTTTTAGTGCTAGTATGATCACACCTGTAAGGTGATGCAAAGAAAATGTTATTTAGCCTTACCTTTGGGCTCACGATGGGAAGCGAAGTAGACTAGATCGAGGAGATTTGGAGTCAGATCGAAGTAATAAAATTGTAAGAGAAATTAGGGTGATAAACCCAGTGCACGGAGGCTTTTTATTGTGATGGTACAAGGACTTTAGGGGCCGTTTGGTATAAGATTGTGAGTAAATGATATTTTTGGAATATAATTGTGAGTAAAGGAAATATTATTATGTTTGGTAACAATTGAGAATGTTATGATATAATTGTGAGAATATTTTACTTTGTTTATTTTGATGGAATGTGCAGGGGAATGTTATTAATATATTCTCAATTTCTAGTTTTACCCTTAAACTAAAAATAGATGAGGAAGAAGAAGAGGGATAGTTTTGGTAAAAAAAAAATATGTGCAAACATGCTTGGCTATGATACCTCCCAATTTGGGAGGGTTTCTAAATCCCTCATTTAGAGGGTATCATTCTGGATATCTTATATCCTACTCTAAATTGAATAACAAATAAGCACATCATTAAAATACTTTAACATTCCGGGTAATTGACTCGACATTCTTTTATACCAAACAGCCCCTTAGTTTCATGTAGGCGGACATACAGGTGCCAACGTAGTAATGACTACCGAAGCATTGGGATGGGGGTTCGACAAAATGACCAAACTGGAACTGAACTGAATATACGAGGGTAAGTTTATCTTTTTTTTAATGAAACGATCACATAACTAAAGAAAATTGAGAGACCAAAAAAGTAACTAAAACATAACTACAGAAAATTGTTTCATATTAATACGGAACATTACAAAACAATCCTGGTTCAACTACATTCCCTCGTGAAATGAGAGAAGTGAGAAAACGAATAGAAGATAGTTAAATAAATTTTTTCATGTTTTATTCATTTCGATTTTTCCAAGAAATATATGTATTAGACGATACAAAAGACAGCGACCCATAAAACATTTTCTTTGTATTAAATCGATTAATAGTTCCAAGAAACCTTAAGTTTCACCACCGCACACTATTCCTAGTCGATGCAAACAAATCAGTATAGTATTGTTTTCTCCGTCTAAGATTCCATAAAACTAGCACTAAACTCACAATAAAACTCCCATTTGACATTATCAATAACCATATAGGAACCACTCATCCACAGACCTCCCTAGCAAATCCAATGGGTTCGCTCCCTTCTCCACCATGCCCGGCTCTGCCGTCGCCGCCACCGACCCCGTCTCCAGATTTATTATCTAACTGTCGTGTCTACGCTGTCTTTTGTCGAAGAGAACCAACAATAACCCCTAATGTTGATAATTGTATTTTATGCTATTATCCGTCTACTAATGCCTGGAGCCACGTTACCTCAATTCCAAACCTAATTGAAAACCATGTCTTAAAGGGCTTCGCCATGGTTGCTTTAGGTGACTCGATTTACATAATTGGTGGTCGTTTGTGCCACAAAGAGAGAGCATGTATATTCGATGAAGTTAACGAGTTTATTGATGTGGGAGTTGATGTTGTGTCAAAGGTAATGTGTTACAATGTCATAACAAATCAATGGTCCGAACGTGCATCATTGGGCATACCTCGTTACGATTTTGCTTGTACTGTATGTGACAACAAAATCTATGTGGCAGGAGGCCAATCCACCTTGGCAGGTGCTCGAGGCGTTTCATCAGCGGAGAGGTATGATCCAACTAGTGATGAGTGGGCCCCTTTGCCTAACATGAGCACATTGAGGTATAAATGTGTGGGGGTGACATGGCAAGATAAAATCCACGTGGTAGGTGGTTTTGCTGAAAGGGGGGATTCAGATAGAACACTGCCGTATATGATGGAACGAAGCTCTGTTGAAGTATATTACACCGAAGATGAGAAGTGGGAACTTGCGGCGGGGATGTGGCAGTTAGATGTCCCGCCCAATCAGATTGTGTCCATTGGTGACAAACTATTTAGCTCTGGGGATTGCTTAAAGGCATGGAAGGGACACATTGAAGCCTATGATGGGAAGCTCAATATATGGAACGAGGTTGATGGGTCAAACCTACAAAACCTCAATTCTACAGAAGAAGATGAAAATTGGGCATCCTCCAAGTTACTTTACCTTACAATTGCACCAATTGGGACCGACCTATACATTTTGGCCGGGCATCGGATGGCAGGGGAATTATCAAGGACACGAACAACTGTTCACGTGTTTGACACTTCAGCAGCTAATGCCTCGTGGCGAAAATTGGAGCCAATAGAAGAAGTGGGAGAGAAAGAACTTTGTAGTCATTGTTGTGTTGTTCAACTTGTTTAATCATTTTCAGAAACTACCAAGCCAAAAGAACCTCAATAGTAATCTAAATTTTGCTAGTGTAAGGTTGAAATACTTAGTGTCATCTTCGGTATATATATATAATCCATAATCTGAAATGTTGATATTTCAAGTTGACGTCAACACTATTTTATTTGGAATTGGATTTTAGAGTGAGTAGGGTGGAAGAATTTGGGGAAAATAGAAGAAAATCAAATTGAAGACTGAAATCGGGGAAGAAGAGGGAATGAGGGTAGAGATTTATGTAGAGGTTTAAAGATAATAAAAAACTAGGACTAAAACTGAAATTAAATAAAAGGACATAAGTTACAATTTTAATGAGGTTACACACTTAAAATTTTAGTGGGGTCATAAGTTAAAAAAATTAAAAATTAAAACATCTACATAAAATATTGAATATTAGTGGTTGGTCAATGCCCGCTACTCAAAATCCTTGTGGCCACGATAATTGACGGCGAAAACTAGAATTTTTAGTCAATGAGAGTCCAAAGCCGAAATAGTAAACATAAACACAAGGGTATCATAGAATCTTCATATATTTTATCCTAAAATTAATTTTATCATTTTTTCTATTGATCTATCAATTTTTTTCATCCATCAACTTACCCTAACCCAATATTTCAGTTTAAACGTCATTTAATTGACCACATGCCTTCCATGTGATCAACTGAATATCAATTTTACCCCTCTAAAAAATCATCCCCCTTCTCCCTCCTTCATGAAGAACCCCTCCCCCTCCCCCTTCTCCCTCGCGAAAAAAGTCCCTTCTCCTTCTCACTCTCTCGCGATTTCACAACATCTCTTCACAACAAAAACAAAAAAAAAAAATCAGAGCATATTTCATCTCCATCGACAAAAAATTAGAACATATTGTTGGATCATTAATCCAACGTTAGACTTATGTGTAAAATAATTATGTGTTGCAGACTGTCAAATAAAGTTAAACTCAATTTCAAGTGATCAACTAAGGTTTGAATGATTGGGGTTTTAATATATCTGATAGATTGTATACCATTTAATGTGTAGAGACTTTATGATAATTTCTATTTTTATGATTGACTAAAATAGAAATACAAAAGATGAATTATCTACAAGTGGTTATGGTTCCCGGGTCACATGACAATGGGAAACCATTCTATTTTTATGTTGATTTTTCAAAATTAAGAGTCTTGATCAAAGGAGACTCTCGGATAGGGAATCTTGTAGATCTGAAAGGAAAAATGCTTATCTCTAAACATCGATCTATCGTCATTGATTCAGGTATACTTATGCTCTATATTGATTTGATTCTAAGTGTGTTCAACATGAGATCATACAAAAGAGGCGTCACCAAGATCTTTCATCTTAAAATTCTTAGCTATGAATCTCTTGGTGTCGTGAAATAAGTCTATATCGTTGCTGGCAAGTAAAATATCATCCACATATAAAAGCATAAAAATATGCTTGCTCCTACAGAACATATGGTATATACAATCATCAACCAAATTCATCTCAAAACCGAATGAGATGGTCACTGGATGAAACTTGAAATACAATTGTCGAGTTGCCTGCTTGAGTCCATAAATGGATTTCCTAAGTTTGCAACCATATTATTTGAGTCTCCCAACATAAAGGTTTCTAGTTGCACCATATAAACCGTCTATTCAATGTCACCATTGAGAAACGTCGTCTTTACATCAATCTGATGTAGTTCAAGAATAAAATGCGTCATCAATACCATTATAATCTTGAAAGAGTCTTTCATAGAAGCCGGAGAGAAAGACTCTTTATAATCAATGCCTTCCTTCTGTGTAAATCTCGTTTTATGAGAAGACAAGTCTTATTTCTTTCCACATTACCTTTTAAATCCCTCTTGGTCTTAAAAAAAACCATTGCAACCAATAGGTTTCGCACCTTCTGGTAATGGGACAAGATACCATATGTCATTGTCCTTCATGGACTTTATCTCCTCATTCATGGCATCGATCCATTTCTCAGAGTTAGAACTTTCCATGGCTTGATGTAAGTTGATCTGGTCATCTTCCATCACTCTAGTGTCTACCTTATATTCTTGGAGAAATAAAATGTTATCATCTGACACTACACTTCTTCACTCTCTAATGGGTCTCCTTAATGATATAGGTTTTTGAGGTGCTAGAGTTTGCTCTTCCAGAATACTTTCTTGAATGGGAGGTTCTCTGATATTGTCTTGATGTGTTGTGTCATTAGTAATTTCAGGGATGAAGTCTTAATCAATACTAATAACACATGTAGGAATATCTGTATGTTCCTCCTGAAAGACAAAATCATTACCCATATCTGCCCCCGGAAACTAAGCATCGTCAAAGAACCGGGCATTTTCCATCTCAAAAAATGACCAAGTCGTGGGATTATAAAACTCGTACCCCCTGGATCTTTCAGAATATCTAACAAAATAGCAACTCACCGTCCTTAAGTCCAGATTCTTTTATAAGGCCTGTAAGGCTTTACCTCAACTGGACATCCCCAAATGTGCAAAAGCTTTAGACTAGATTTCTTGATGGTCCAAAGTTCATATGGGGCCTTGGCAGTTACTTTAGTTGGACCTCTATTAAGGATATATGCAGCAGCCTTAAGTGCTTCACCATAGAGTGATTCTGGTATGGTAGAATGACTAATCATACTCCTCATCATGTTCTGAAGAGTTATGTTTCATCTTTCTGTAACACCATTCATAGTGGGCCAACCTGGCATAGTGTACTGTGGAACGATACCACATTCCTCTAGAAATTTAGCAAATAGGCCTGGACGTTGTTCACTTGAATCGCCATATCTACCATATTACTCACTACCATGGTCAGATCTGACGCTTTTAATCATTTTTTGAATTGATTCTCAACATCAACCCAAAAATTTTGAACACATCCAATGACTGTGCCTTGTCATGAATGAGATATATGTAACCACATCTAGAATAATCGTCTATGAACGTTATAAAGTACTGTTGACCATTTCAAGAAACCGAAGAGAATGGCCTACAAATATCCGTATGAATAAGTTCTAAGATGTCCTGAGTCCTGTTGGCTTCAAATCTTATTTTATCGGTTTGTTTACCCTTTATGCAATTAACACAAACATCAAAATATGTAAAATCTAAGGGACCAAGAATTTCATCCGATACAAGTCTCTCTATTCTATGTCTGGAGATATGACCTAATCTGTTGTGCCACAACGCAACTAAATTCTTACTGGTTAATTTTCTTTAAGTACCTCGTGTACTTAATTGTATGAATTTTTTAAATGAAGCAATTGTTTCAAGTAAATAAAGATTATTATATCCTGATAAAAAAATGAAACCAACTGAAATTGAATCACGAAATAAACCAAAATTTTCGTCTCCAAAAGAACAAACATAACTAGCTTTGTCTAAAATAGAAATAGAAATCAAATTCCTTCGAAAGGATGGTACAATAAAAGTTTCAGCAAGATCTAAATAATATCCAGTTCTTAATAATAATCTAAACTTTCATATTGCTTCAACCTCGGCCGTCTTGTCATAGCCCAGGTAGATGAATCTTTCAGCATCATTTGGCTTTCGGTAATTTAGGCAACCCTGCATAGACATACTGATGTGAGTTGTTGCAGTAGAATCTATCTACCACGTGTGTCTAGGAACTGAACTTAAATTAACCTACAAACTAAATTAAGAAGCGTACCTTTCTTAGCACGCCAAGCGTGATAGTTGGTGCATTGCTTCTTCCTATACCCTTCAGCTCCATAAAAGAAACAACCATTACCTTCCGAGTGTACCGGTTTCTTTTGTTGTTTCTTATGTGGTGTTGTATTCACAGCTTCCTTATCCTTCTTCCTTTTCTTTCCGTTGTCCTTATCTTTAGAGGTGGAGGCCAGGTAAGCACTTTCTATCTTATCATGTTTCACTCTTTACTCTTCCTGAACACAGTGTGAGATGAGCACATTCATAGACCAAGTCTCTTTCTGACAACTATAGCTCACCTTAAACTGGCTAAACTATACCGAAAGGGATATCAAAACAGAATACACAAACAAGTCCTCAGACAGTTCAAGCTTTAGTGCTTTCAACCTTGAAACAATGTGAGACATTTTCATAATATATTCCTTGATATTACGTTTACCTTTATTCCTCTTTGAAATTAGATCTGCCAATAGCATACCATTTTCTGCCTTTTCATTCTTGACAAACCTCTTTGCAATATCCGCAAGGAAATCCTTAACCGTAGTAATCTTTTCAGGTATAGTGCCCCTGAATGTTTCTGGAATGGCCTTCTTCATGATCAACATACACATGTGATTTGATTTTTCCCACATTTTCATATCCCTCCTTTCACTAGAGTTACTCTTATCCATAAGAAGTGAAGGAGAATCAATCCTTAATGCAAGATCAAGATCCATAACTCCAAGAACTATCGAGAGATTATCTTTCTAGGACTTGAAGTTTGAGTCATTTAATACTTTATTTTTACTTGATGGTTGTATTAGCTTGAGTAATAACTTAATAGAGAACAATTAACAAACCTACAAGCTCAGATGAATCCCAAATAATAATAATAAATTCAAATAAAAGTAAACCTCATCTCAAGACACCGAACACTTCATTAATATTTTGACTTTGGCCGAAATTATTAACTTGTAAGTGATGTCTTGGTGTAATAATCAAACACTGACGATAAAGAACATATCGAATAAGAAACCTTCATTTGGGATGATTTATACTTCACATGTAAAACTGAATAATCATCACGTATTTATTATCACAGAAGCATATGTAATTGTGTCAAATATTTCCTTCCTTTAGGCCTGTAAATATTCACATAAGTTAAACACACATATAACCTTTTATATTTTCAAACAAAATTAATTTCCACAATAGATGTCAGTTTGGGGATATGTTGCATCAACTAATTCATCTTAAAATATATAACATACTAATGTTCGAATTTAAAATTGTACCGACTTTAAATTTTAAATTAATTGATAAACAAGTAATTTTATGATCCTTAGAAAAGATTGTTTTGAAATCATTTTAACAAAAAATCCATAAAAATTCAAAATAATTTATTTGATAATCCTTAAAAATTGTTTTAAAATTATTTTAAGCAAAAATTGAAAATAATCAAAACAATTTATTTGAAAATCCTTAGTGGTTGTGGGCTCTAATGTTCATGGGTCAACCCAACCCTTGAACAAGTTTCACCCTAGGGTTCTAACCTGTAAGGGACTGGCAACCGTGGCCGCTAGACTTGATGTCACGATCGAGGCCGCGACTCTTTCTAAGTCAACTGCCGCCAAGGCCGCAGCTTTCTCCTTCAGCAGCAGCTTTCTTTAAAAACAGCCGCCAAGGCCGCGACTTTCCTTCCCGAACCGCCATGACCAAGGTCGCGGCTTCCTCAGAAAGCCGTGGCTTTTGATCCCGGAGCTGCCAGACTGTTGCGTCGATGTTCTTCCGCCGTCAGTCGTAAACAACGACCGATGCCATTCCGAATTGAATCAAATACATAAAAAACAGAAAAAAAATCATAGAAAAAAGTATTGTTCTCAAATCTAATAAATTGTCATACAATTATCAAATTCAAGAACTCCAAAACATAAAGATATAAACACATATAATCATGAATCTAGAACTTAATTTTGATTCTCAATGATTTAACATGAGTTGCTTTGAACCACTTGTTAGAATCAAAATTTTTTTCAGTATAAACCGTATCTTAATAAAATCCAATTCCAAATACACCGAGATAATCCCTGTGGTACTCTTGGATTTTCAAAAGATATGACATGTAAGACTGTAAAATAGGTGATACCTTATGGGTAAGGGAGATATGTTTAGTCTCAATTAGTGTCCTAAGAATTATTTTGAGAAAAATGGAATGCTGAAGATTCTCTATGCCTCAGTAGTAGGGAGTCTGATGTATGCTCAAATTATACACGTTTTCATATTATGAATGTGACTGAGATGTTGGGCAGGTATTTAAGCAATTCAGGCATGGACCATTGGAAAGCAGCTAAACGAGCCTTGCAGTATTTACAGAGAATAAAAGACTACGTGCTCACGTATCAGAGATTAGATCAGATTGAGATCGTTGGATATATTAAATATAATTTTGGTGGATGCCAAGATAGCATGTTATGAGGCATCCAGTCACGAAATATGATTGTGAAATATTGTCACAAGACTGCATATAGTGGACGGTACTGAGGAACTACTCAAGTTATTTTGTGACAATAAGTCAGCAGCACTCTATTAATAACAACATGAGCTTGACAAAGTAATGTACATAGAATTCAAGTTCCTAGTTGTTAAGGAAAAAGTTCAGAGTGGACAGTTGTTTATACAGCACGTTAAAACAAACTCCATTTGTGGATCTAATTACTAAGGGGTTGGCACCCAAACAGTTTCATGAGCACACTACTCTTGTTTATAGACATATTTTCTGTTATTTTGGCTTTATGGATATTTTAAAGTAACTTCTGCCGAAATAAAGTTTTGGCTAATTCACACTCTAATCCTGGTATGGTTTGATCTCACTAAGTTTTAAGGAAGACCAGTTGAAAATAGGCATGTTAAGATCGCATCACATGAAATTTCTATGGTACACATCCACATCATAATCCATGTCATTTAATTGCATTGATATACGTGACCATTGATGATTTGAGTTACGATTGATGTAACGACAATAAAGTTGAACGCATTTAGTTACTTTTACAAAACATAACTATAAGATTTCACATATAGTCCAAGTGGGAGATTTTTGGATCCTTAATCCAACGTTGGAACCAATAATTATGTGTTGCAGACTATAAAATAAAGTTAAACTCAATTAAAAGTGATCAACTAAGGTTTGGATAATTAGGGTTTTAATGTATCTGATAAGTTGTGGACCCTTTAATGTGTAAAATCTTTAAGGTAATTTCTATTTTTATGATGGGCTAAAATAGAAATACCAAAAGATGATTTATCTATAAGTGCTTTTGGTTTTCAGGTCACACGATAATGGGAAATCATTATATTCTCCTTAATATCCCATCATTAGAGAGAAAACTGAGAGTCTTGATCAAATGAGACTCTTGGATAGAGAATCGTGTAGATCTAGAAGGCTAACCGCTCGTCTCTAAACAGCGATCTATCATCATGAATTCAGGTACGCTTCCGCTATATATTGATTTAACTCTTGGTGTGTTCAACATGAGATCTTGGAGTTTCATTGAGATATGGTTTATACCGAAAGAGATTCTAACACATATTTCTTCCCCACAGCAGAAAAAGCCCCCTTCTCCATTCTTCATTTTCTTCCTTATTATGAAAACCCTAAACCCAAATACCATCGATGCCCTAACCCAAAAATGCTAACTCCAAATGAATGTTTCTGGGCTGCTGGTGGATTAGTTGCTTCTCTCTTCTCTAGTGCAACTTGTTTGGCTACAGAGAAAGGAAAAAGAAAAATCTGTGGTCACCTAATTTTTTTTATATTTGGTTGAAACTCGAAAATTTGGATTTTAGAAATCACAATGTCAATGTTCAACTTCATTGGACTTGTAACTACTCAATGTATTTGGAAATGAGTTTTGTGGATTTGATTGAATTTACTGCAGTTTGATGACTAATCATACACTTCCTTATCTCTAACTTTTGTGTATTTATTGCTAAATTTAATTTTGTACTAAGTTTGAGCTCTTCTTGTCAATCTAATGAAGTCATTGTGATGGTTTTCTAGGTAGGATGCAAATCTTTTACGAAGAAAAGGAGAACAGGTTGGATTAGCACTCTCCTTGTGAGCGAATTCTTCAGATCTTGTATTCATCATCGGGAATTCTTCGGCCCTAACACAATTTTGACAAATCAATGAGGATGATGGATATGTAATTGTGGTTGATTTTGGATGAAAAATATGGGAATGAGTAGCTTATGAAAAAATTGAAAAAAAAAATTAATCATGTACCGTGCATATGTCGATTTAACAGTCATTTGAAGGTCAGAAAATAAGTTGATGGATGGAGAAAATTGAAAGTCAATAGGGAGGAGAATAAGTTTAGGGGTAAGTTAATTTTGAATCGAAGTACATAGAGTTATATGATATTAACTGACCCATCGTCCTTTAATTGCTATTGAGTTGTTTCCTTTGGCTGTCTGAGTTCTACTTCTTCTATACACTTTTTCTTGGCTAACTCCGACAGATGCGAGCTGAAGCCTGGTCTCCCTTGATGGTCTTGATTCCCTCTAGTGAGGGGTACTTCAACACTTGGTAGAAGGTTGATGGTACAACTTTCATCTTATACAACCACGTTCTTCCTAGAATGGCGTTGTACGGGGATGAAGTATCACAAACTCAATCATATGATTAAAAGGTTCATCTCTTACAGGGAGAGTAAGGATCTCCACCGAGTAGTTGATAGCTCCATTAAAACCTATCAACGGTTGTGAGGTCCTGCAGCTTCTGATCTCCCATGGACATCTTTTCTAATGTGGTCCAGTTAGTATGTTAACATCGATTCCATCATCTACCAGAACTCTTCTCATGAGGCAATTACCAACCTGTATGGAAATGACAAGTGTGTCGTTATGATGTCCGTCGTAATCGAGATCTAGATCATCAAATATTAGCGGGAGATTCTCGTTATCATATGAGTGGTTCTCCATGTGCTTCTTCAACATTAACTTCTTACAATACTGCTTCCTCTCCTTCCTTGTTGTTCCTTCCTGCTCTATCAATGCAATGATAGTGCTGACAATGCGAAGTGGTTGTTTCTCGTTGTCACGCTTTTCATCGCCACGATCTTCTTTCTCTGCCTCTGGCTTCCACTCTTCTCTTTTTACAAATTGGCACAAATATCCATATTTTATATGCTCTTCAATATAATCTTTAAGTTGGAAGAAATCTTTGGTGTAATGTCCACTGCTTTTGTGGAAAGAACAATACTTATCCTTGTCTTTATAGCTGGGTTCGTTTGTAAGCGATGCTGGCAGTTTTAACCATGATTTGTCTTTAATCTATTCTAAGATCTGATTTAGTGAGAGGGTCAACGGTGTGTAGACCTTATCCCTTGGATGTACTCTACTCGAGTCTTGCCTCCGGTATTCTATCCTTCCTCATTTTCCTCCCCTTTCATCGATTTTATCTGTTTTGTCAATTCTTTTTTTCTCTCACCTGGAGTTCCTCTCTCGCTTCTGTGATTCTTCCTTTCTTTGTTCATTTGCTTTCATCAAACTCTTCTTTTATTCTTCCAACGTGATATAAGTCTGGGCCCGTTTGAAAGTCTCTATGATAGATAAGGGTTTTATCTTGGACAAGTCTTCAAATAAGGGTGAGTTTCGTCCTAATCTTCTTTTAAAAGCTAGTTTGACCATCCGATCATCACAGTTTTTGACCTTTGCCATTTCGTCTTTAAACTTGTGAGTGTACTCTAGTAAGGATTCTCCTTCTTGGACCATGATCGTGAGGAGATACTCTGTGTCTTCAATTACTGCTCGATATGTGGAGTATTATACCAGAAAGATAGAAGACATAACAACAAAGTTAGTAATCGAATGAACATAGAGCGGATGATACCATTTTAGGGTTATTCCATCCAGACTGGTTGGGAACTTTCTACACATTAGCTCATCCTCATGTTGATATAGTGCCATTATCTACCTAAAATGGTAGAGATGATCAATTGGATCTGTCTCATAACACTTGAACTTTGGGGCCATAAATTTCTTGGGTACAAGAGCCGCTAGAATCTCTGGACTCAACAGGGTATGGGTGAGAGAATCAAAGTCTTTTTTTCCAGTACTCCCCAGGTTCCTCATCTCCAGTATCTTCCGTTCTAGTAATTCTTCCACGACTTCCTTGGTGATAATTTTTTACTTGCGTATCTCTTCTGCATCCTCTTTTTCTCGAATCTGAGACTGGATTTCTCCTTCTTCTCGTTGCATGTTCCTGCTATTTTCATGGTTTTCTTGTCTCGCTTCTCACCTGTTATTCTCTGAATGGATTTCTTGTTCTTCATTATTTGCTCTTTTGTTGACCTCAGCACGCGTCGAGGCCACCTCTTGCTGTAGAGCATGGATCTGTTCCTGCATAGCTCTCCATGCAAAATGCTGTGTTTCTGCATTCCATTCTTCTATCTCTAGCATTCCAGTCAGAATTGTCTGGAGTACCTCTGCTGGTGGGGTTGGTTGATCTGTTTGGTCATTAGTGTTTCTGGCTTTGTCGTCTCCATTGTAGGCTACGTTGGATCTGGTTCTAGGCATGTTTAGTGTTTTTGGGTGGGTTCCTCGAGCGTTTTCTCTTGACTCTCAATGAAAGCACCAAAATGTAAAGGAATTTTTTCCTCTAAAACAGAAAGTATCAAGAGCAGAGAAAATAAGCATGAGAGTAAGTTATTTGCAATTGCTTGTATTCGATGATTCTTCAGTTTATAATTTGGCTTGTATTTATAGGCTTGTAATACAACCTAATCTCCGAAATAAAATAAGAATAATAGAATATTCTTTGAGATTGAGTTTATCTCCCAAGAATTGCTTAATCAATATTAACAATTTTTTGAATTTGAATCATTTTACATAGTGTGGCAAATCTGATGGTTATTGTCATTGCTACCAAATTTACAACGGTGACGATTCCCTCCATTGACTTCTCTAGCTTTCGTGAATTCTTATGCGACTTTACATTTCAGCTACATTGACCAGGTGTTTGACTTCAGATCAACTTCTTCAGATTCGCCAACGTGGTAAATTCTACTATTACCGTAATGCTTCAGTGCCATGTACTTTAATTATTTTTTCCTCTCCGCTGATGTGGCTAAGCATCGGGAATTATTCCTGTTCACTTGTAAAATCAACAAAAATGTGACTATTTTGCCCAAATGGTATTTGATTCTGTGATTTGAAAATGAAATTGCTTTATTATTTGCACAAGATTATTTTCTCAAAACAACATAGACAACATAGTACTTAGAAAATAAAGAAAAAATGATTATATTATCTAATTACTATTTGATTTAATAATGTCTATTGTAAACGAAATTGCTTTCTTATTAACACATTTTCTTAGATATTTTCTTACCCAAACATCGAATTCAATGTGGTAAACGATTGAATTAAAAAATAAATAGAAAAACACCTATTGATCGATTTTCTACAAAGGAATAAAGATGTTTTTCTACGACTCGCAAAAAATGCCAAGGATTCCAAAAGAGATTATATACGACAAGCTAAGCACGGATCTAGCAGTAAAACCAATAAAGCAGAAGAAAATGAGTTTCACACCAGAACGAAACAAAGAAATAAAGGAACAAGTAGGTAAGTTACTGGATGCAGGGTTCATCAGAGAAGTTGATTACCCAGAGTGGCTGGCTAATATGGTGATGGTAGAAAAAAAGAATGGCAAATGGAGAATCTATGTGGATTGCACCGACCTAAACAAAGTTTGTCCAAAGGATGATTATCAGCTTCCCAGAATTGACCAAATGGTGGATGCCACGTCTGGACATGAACTCCTCAGCTTTATGGATGCTTACTCTAGATATAACTAGGTGAAACTGTTTCAACCTGACCAAGAAAAAACTTCTTTTATTACTCAATATGGCATCTATTGTTACAACGTAGTGCCCTTTGGGCTGAAAAATGTAGGAGCTACATACCAAAGATTGGTGAACAAATTATTCCACAGTCAGATCGGAAGAAATATGGAGATGTATGTGGACGATAACGATATGTTGGTAAAAAGAAAAGAACGAACAAACCATATCCAAGATCTAGAGGAGGCTTTCTCATTCCTAAGAAATAACTCAATGAAGCTGAACCCGGAGAAGTGTGCTTTCGGCGTAGCTGTGGGGAAATTCTTTGGCCACTTAATAACCCAGCGAGGGATGGAAGTTAACCAAGTGAAGGCTATAATGAAGATGAAGTCCCCGAGGAATAAAAAAGAATTCAAGGAATGACTGGGACACTCGTGGCATTCAATAGGTTTATTTCTAGATCAACAGATAAATGCAAGTAGTTCTTTAATAAACTGAGAAAGAACTCTACAGAAAAACGGGATGAAGAATTTGAGGAAGCCTTCAACAGAATCAAGGAGTACTTAACAACACCCCCACGACTATTAAAACTAGCGCCTGGTGAGCGACTCCTCTTATATGTTGCAGTTTCAGAAACAACTATGAGTGTTGTGCTCATCAGAGAAGAAGAAAAGAAGCAAGAACCTAACTACTTCGTCAGTAAAATCTTGGTGGCAGCAAAGACAAGATATAAAAAGATGGAAAAATTGGTACTAGCCATCGTAACTGCTGCAGGAAGCTTAGACCTTATTTTAAGGGATGCAGCATTAGGGTATTGAGGGATACACCCGTTAAAAGTCCATTGCACTCCTCAGAGGTAAGTAAAAGAATGGAAAAATGGGCAATCGAAATAGACCAGTATGAAATTAGTTATGAACTCAAAACTTAAATCAAGGGGCAAGTGTTAGCAGATTTCATTACAGATTTCACCTGAGAAATAATTAGTCCAAAGTAGCCTAATGAAATAGATGACGGGTTTTGGAAACTATATGTTGATTGCGCTTCTAACAATAAGGGAGAAACATTATAACTAATGAAATAGACGACGGGTTTTGGAAAATAGTGGTGCAAATCCCATTTGGAGAAATGGTAGAGCATTCTATCTCATTTGGATTTAATGCATCGAATAATGAGGCTAAATATGAAGCACTAATAGTTGGAATATCATTGGTACGAGAATATGAGATAACCAACGTGAAAATATTTTGTGATTCCATTTTAATTGTCAGGCAAGAGACTGCTGAACTTGTTCAAATGCCATGAGATTCAAAAAAATTCGGCAACTGAGAATGGACATGTAGATGCGCTAGCAAATTTGGGGTCATCTTTACGATTCCCGCATGAGAGAAATGTACATGTGGAGTTCTTCGAAAATTAAGTGTTCAGCCCTCATCAAACAAAGTTGCAGAAGTAGAAATCGGAGAGGAGCCCAGCTGACAACACGATTTAATCCTCTATCTAAAAAAATGAGTGCTCCCTAAAGAAACACTCCTAGCAAAGAAAGTCCAGCAACAAAGCGCAAGGTACACATTAATAAATGGATTATTGTATAGAAAATCTTTTTCAGGACCATACTTGAAATGCTTAAAGGAGAAAGAAGGACAGTATGTCTTAGCTGAAATTCATGGAGGAGTGTGTGGAAACCATACTGGAGGAAGGTCATTGGCTCACAAAGGGATATTACTGGCCTGGAATGCATCGAGACGCCAAGAAATATGTGAAGAAATGGGACAAATGCCAAAGATTCGTCCCAATCATCAGAATGGCTGCGAGAGAAATGAACACAGTGGCAAGCCCATGGCCTTTTATGCAGTGGGCGCTCAACATCATCTGTCCACTCCCTATGGCGCCAGCTCTAAAGTGCTTCTTACTAGTAGCCATAGACTACTTCATGAAGTGGATAGAAGCGGAAGGTTTTGCGAGAATCAGGGAGGAAGAAGAAGTCAAGGTTTTTTTGTGGAAAAACATAATATGAAAATATGGAATACCCAAGATATTGGCCTCAGATAACGGACTACAGTTCACAGGAAAAAAATTTAAAGGCTTCTGCGAAGGACTGAACATCACAATCGTTTGTCTACTCCATACTATCCGCAACGAAACAGGCAAGCTGAGAGGTCAAATCATATTATACTCGACAGCATGAAAAGTGACTAGAGTCCGCAAAAAGGAAATGGGTAGAGGAGCTGCCAACTGTACTATGGGCATATAGAACTACTCCTAGAGAAGCCATCAGAGAAATACTGTCCGCCTTAGCGTTCTGGGAAGAAGCTACTACTTGACGACAGAGGAAGGAGCAAACCTGGCAAAACCATGGAATCTGTTCCATTTAAAGAAGTACTTTGTGTAATTATGATTTTATAATGAATATTTCTTCCCGTGATTTTTCCCGTAAGGGTTTTCCACGTAAAAATCTCTGGTGTCAACTCTGTAACTCTTCTTCCAGGAAAACACAACAAGTAGCAAAGGGTGTAAGTCCTTGGGAGGGGAAATTCATAAGTCCTACTCTCAGAAGGAACTAAGGGCGTAAGTCCTTGGGAGGGGTAATTCATAAGTCCTACCCTAAGAAGGAACTAAGGGCATAAGTCCTTGAGAGGGGCAATTCGTAAGTCCTACTCTCAGAAAGAACTAAGGGCGCAATTCCTTGGGACAGGCAGCTCTTAAGTCCTACTCTCAGAAGGAACTAAGGGCACAAGTCATTGGGAGGGCAGCTCATAATTCCTACTCTCAGAAGTAAATAAGGACGTAAGTCCTTGAGAGGGGCAACCCAAAAGTCCTGCTCTCAAAAGGAATTAAAACACAAGCCGCGATGATCAATGGGTAAGAACAGAAGAAAGATAATCACTTTAAAAGAAAAAAAAGAAAAAAAAATAATGTAAAGTTGAGCTTCACGAGTTGAGCCCAGACCAGAAGGCAAAGCTAAGCTTAGACCAAAAGGCTCTAAAGTTCGTAATATAAAAGCTTCAAAAGCTGAGCTCGGACCAAAGGGCAGATATGAGCTCAGACCAGAAGACTCAAAAGCTCATAGTATAAAAGCTTCAAAGAGCTCAGCCTTGACCAAAAGGTAGAACAGAGCTCAGATAAGAAAATTCAGAAGTTCATGATGAGAAAGTTTCAGGAGTTGAACCAGACCAGAAAGCTCAAACCTGAACACTAAAAGCTTTGGCATTAAAGAGGTTATTACTTCACTTCAAATCAGAGAAGTAACACATATGGTCATCAATGAGGTAAAATTTCTCAGATTAATGGTCCCATTTGATATAATTTTGAAGAAAGATAAAAGGCAAGGGATTTGAAAAAGCTTCTACATTGATAAGATTGAATTACATATAAAATTACAAATTGTAAAAAAAACTAAACTAAAGGGAAGCAGTATCCACATTCTGTACTTCAGAAGAGACCTTGGTGGCTAAGGCAAGAGGAGCATTGTTAGCAGCTTCAGAAGGGTTGATCTCAGCTCGGCATGTAGAAGTGGTGGCTTCACTCTACTCATCAACAGGAACATCGCAGAGAAGTTTCCTCGGAGGAGCCTTCATTGAGCCATCTATGTAACCCACACTATAAATCACCTGCTCGGCTTCATCAAAGAGAGCCTGATACTCTTCTCCAACATCTTTCTCTTTTTGTTCCAGAGCTTAGACCTTGCTTGCCTCAGCAACTGTCAAAGACTCATCACCAGCCTTTAGTACCTCCCTTGTAGCTCCTAGAGATCCTGTCAGACTAAGAATCTCAGCGTTAGCCCCATCAAGTTCAGACGCCTACTTCTTCATTGTCTCGTCAAGCACAGACTTTGACTCTTTCAGTTGAGAATATTCTTCACCAAGGCATTCAATAATGCCAGCAGAATGGGCTACATCCCTTCGAAGCTTCTACAAATCCAAGTCTCAGGTAGCATGATGCTCTTGGAGAGCATTATGATGAATAGGGGCCTGAGGAAAAAATAAGAATGGTAGAAAAAGTAAGAAAATAGTTAAGGAAAAGGGAAAGGACAAAGAACTATACCTTGACTAAGTCGTGGCTAAGAGAGGAAATGAGGTCATCAATCCCTGAGTTGCGGGTCCTGACCAGATCAGCTTCAGAATTAATCTCACGGGCAACTGCGTGAGAATAGTGTATCATCTAGGAAATAGATGATTGAGGGTCTGTCAGTAAATTTCCTGAACTGCCAAGGGCCAGGACCACCAACATCACCCTGAGATCAAAAAGGAGGGTCTTGACTGGTAACTGGCAGAGTTGACGGGGGAGCAGTGAGAGGGGGAGGAGTGGTAGAATGGGGGGGAGGAGTGGTAGATTGGCTTCTGTGCATTCTCCTGGGTTATGTATGGCTTCTTGTTCTTAAGCTTATCTGCAAGGAAAGAGAGAACCAACATAAGAAAAGAAATAAAAAAAAGGGGAGAGAACAAATAATAAGGTCAGATTTAAAGGAAAACAGAGTTTGGAAATGGGGCTCCGACTACTTATTGAAAGTCCCCCAGTTCCTAGGAATTCTCCAGCAGCCATCACAGCTCCAATTTCCGCCAATGACAAGAACATCCCTCTCCCAATTCTTGACACCCAGGGGAATATTGGTCACCATTGGTCCCCTCTTTTCTGAAGTTAAATTAGAAAGGTAGTAAATCTCATCCCTAGGTTTGATTACGTAACAACATCTCAATTCGTCGACCCCTAAATCAAAACCAAACCTCCTATTCAATGGCTCAAAACCAAGGAGAATCCTATAGATACTGGGAGTAAATTGTGAAGGGGCAAGGACACACCACTAGAAGAACTCTTGGAAAACGGGGAGAAAGGAAGTCTGAGACCCAAGGCAAAGTACGTTGGACTTAGGGTTATTTGGTATGGAGGTTTACATGGGTAACCTAATGCTCTACTCTCACCTACTCCAACTATAACGTCAAAAGGGAAAGCTTCGTGAAAGATAGAAAGAAAGTCATTAAGCTCAGCTGGATTCCTGACTAAGGGAACGGTAGGCTTAAATTCAACTCCACCCCGACTTATGGCTACTGAAATTGTTAGCAGAAAAGAAAAGAAGAGTAGAAGAAACAAAGGACTTACGAAGAAGAAGAAAGGAAAGTAAACAAAATGAATGGGAAAGGAAGAGTTTATATTGACTTCAGACATGAAAGGTTATAGAAATTATTTAAGAAAAATGAAATGATGACTGACACACGCTCGATTGAAAGGATATTTGCAGGGAAATTGGACCGTCAATGCTAACACCTAGTCAGGGATTGATAGCTAGAAAGAAGGATGGCATGTTCTGAAAAAAAGAGGTAAATAACAGCTATTCAATCTGAGCACAAGGATGGGAAGTGACAAAAGAAATAATTAAGGAAAGTCAAAACTTCAGAATAGAAATCAAAGCGTAAGAGCAGACCCCCCAGCGAGAACATAAATCGAAGCGTAAGAATAGACCCCTCAGGGAGAACAGAAAACGAATTGCAGAGAAACTGAATTGCAGATCAGACTCTTAGGGAGAATGGGAATTAGATCGCCATATCAGCCTTTTAGCGAGAATGGGAATTTAAATTTAATAGTCCAAAATTTAAATTTTGCCCCTATCAAGAATATCTTAGACAAAAAAATATCATTTAATAGTCCAAAATTTAAATTTCATTAATGTAATATTATTGCGCTTCTATCCACAATTTGCTATTCAATAAAAACATATTTAATAATAGAAAATACAATTTAACCCAACTTGTGATGCATAACAAGTTTACATGGTACAATTGGATTGATGCATCATGATAAGTTAAAAAATTATAATCAATCTGTTTTCACGCACGTAAACTTGTGATACATGACAAGTTGAGCCAAATAGAATTGTTATTTAACAATTGCATATGCTTTGTTTTACACTTGCTGAAATCTAATTTTCACCGAAACCTTATTTGTTAAATATGATTTTTTTTCCAACTAATTGGGGCATTAAAAGCATCATTTTATGCTATGCTTAAAAGAATGAATGGATGAACCAACCTTCTGTCTAAAGGTGGAGGAGAAGTCTTAATCAAATCACTGGCTCAATCATTGTCCTGTTATGTGATGGGGGGTTTCAAACTTCAAAAAAGGTATGTTCCAGTCTTCAATCTACAATTTTGAAGTTCCGGTGGAGTAAAAACGAGGATAAAATGGGTATAAATTGTGTTCTCTTAAGAAACTCACTTACAGGAAAGACATGGGAGGCTTAAGTTTTAAAAATCATGAAGATTTTAATTTGGCCTTACTTGCGAAGCAGGCTTGGTGTATTTTGTATATCCCTAGTAGTTTATGTGCCATATTCCTTAAAAATATCTACTTATCAGATTGTGTATTTTTTAAAGCAAAATCTCCTAAGTAGTGTTCCTGGGCCTAGAAAAATGTTTGGCCAGGAAAAGAAGATTTCAGGGGAAGGGCTATGTGGAGTATGGGGAATTATTTTTCCAGAAGATAATTAGCTTCCTAGCAAACTAAATTTATCCTCTTTAACTAAGAGGTTAACTTGGTATCTGACCTGATCTGTGAAGATGGAGTAGTGTAGAATATTGACAAAATTAAGCAGATATTCCCACCTTGGATTGAAAATTAGATTTTGTCCTTGTATATTTCTAAAACTAGTAGGGATAATAGATTAATTTGGCCTTTTAATTCAGGTAGCAACTTTTCTATTAAATCATGTTATCACCAAGTACATGAAGATAGAATGAAATATAGTAGCTCTTATGCTTTAACTTCCTATGAAGTAAGATCTGAAGTCTGGAAGCTAAATATGGAAATTGGATTTACCTCAGAAGATCAGGCTTTTTCTTTGGAGGGTTATTCATAGTTTTGTGTCATCTAAGCAGAATCTAACACAGAAGGATTATTCAAGATCCTTGGTGCCCAGTTTGATTGACAGAAGAAGAATCTACTGCTCATCTTTTTGTTGGTTGTTATGTTAGCAAGATTGTATAGTGGACCTCTATTTTTCAGCTGAGATTTGATCATGCTCAGGGCCAAGCTTTTGCCTTTTGGTTCCTGGTTGCACGATAAACTTTGGGATCTAAAGTAGCATCATGATGGAAGTGAGGAGGCTCTGCAATTATTCTATTTTCTGATATGGAATATTTGGAAGGCTATAAATGCTTTGGTCTTGAAGGGAAGTAGACTGCTCCATGTCTATCATTTATAATGCAAGGAAGAAATTGAGCCTTTACAAGCAGGCTTCTGTTACGTTACCTAAGAGCAGTGTTATTCATGTATCAAGTAGTAAATTTGAAGTTTCTTTTTCCTAGAATCCTCCTGATTATGGCTGAACAGGTAAAAAATACCCATTGTCACGTGGACAAGAAGGGCCAACCAAAGGTCTCGCGGAAAGTGGTAAAAAAGCGGAAACAGGATAGAGGACTAATGTCACGAGACATCCGTAAACAAACAAAGAACGACTAACACCTTCGAGAATAGGAAAAGATTGATAGGGACCCACACTTACGAGAACGGGAAAAGATTGACGGGGGATCCACACCTTCGAGAACGGGAAACGATTGACGGGGGACTCACACCATCGACAGTGGGAAAGACTGACGAGGGACCTACACCTTCGAGATTGGGAAAAGAGTGACAGAGGACCTGCGCCTATGGAATGGGAAAAGGAAACTGAGACTCAGAGAACTACACTAAACGGGTAAGGCATCCGCTGAACTGTGTAAGAATGGGAAGAGAATGATTACCAAGTGGCAATGAGTGATTAGGTGGCTGAATGATTCGGACGAGACAAGTTGGCAGACAACAAGTGGCTGTGACTTATTGGCCCAAGCCACGAGGAACCATCAAGTGGCTATGACTGATTGAGTGGCTGACGGAATGAGGACAAAACGGCTAAAAGGAATGAACAAAATTAAGGAACTCACGCCTAAAAGCAATTTCATCGATGGGGGAGGCTTGTTGAAAAAATCTCATCACCCGAAAACATAGGAGATATGATCATCTCCTTTATTATTATTATTATTATTATTATTATTATTATTATTATCATTATTATTATTATTATTATTATTGTAAGGCCTATAAGTACAGGCTCATGTAAGAAGGAAACAGGAGGAAAAATGTAGGCAACCCAAGCAAACATTTACTAAGTGCATTGTCTTTCCCCTCTTTTCTCATCATCGACTATGTAAAATCCTTTACACAAGTGAATATAAATAGTCTTCCCGTGGTTTTTCTTCTCTTTAAGGATTTTTTACGTAAATGATGGTGTCTTTTATCTATAAATCATTATCTTCATTATTCGTTCGTAAAAGGTTCCTCATACCGCAAAAACCTTTATATTTTGGTGCTTTCATTGAGAGTTGAGAGAAAAGCTCAAGAGACGCCACAAGACCATAAACATGCCTAGAATCATATCCAAGGCAGCTCTAAATGAGGACAATAGAACTAGAAATGAAGATGAACACGTAGATTAACCAACCCCACCAACGGAAATGCTGCAGACAATCTTAAACGGGTTGGCAGTAGAGATAGGAACGACAACAAGTACAAAACTGAAAACGGAATGAAAAATGACAAACTCGTTCCTTGCATATTCGATTGGCTTATTTTTTTTACATCATCATCAGTTTCTATAAAAGAAAGGGGAGAGAATTTATTTTATTTGTGATAAAAAAGTCTTGACAACAGTAAAAGTCTTGAGAATAGGAAAAGTCTTGAGAACGGGAAAGAAAAGTCTTGACAACAGGATAAGAATTGTCTTGAGAATGGGAAAGAAAATACTTGACAATGGGAAAAGAATTATCTTTAGAATGGGAAATAAATGTCCTGACTACGGGAACAGAATTGTCTTGAGAACAGGAAAGTCTTGAGAATGGAAAAGAAATGTCCTAACGGCATGAAAGGAAATGTCTCGAGAACGGGAAAGAAATGTCCTGACGGCGGGAAAAGAAATGTCTTGAGAACGGTAAAGTCTTGAGAACAGAAAAGATATGTCCTCACAGCAGAAAAGGAAATGTCATGAGAATGAGAAAGTCTTGAGAAAGGGAAAAGAATTGTATTGACAACGGAAAAGCCTTGAGAACGGGAAAGAAATGTCCTGACGGCGGGAAAAGCAATGTCTTAAAACGGAATGGAAAAATTATGACAACAGGAATGATTATGAGTATAGCATCCGTTATGGGAACGGAAACGGAAACAGAAATGGCTATGAGTACGGAAATGGGAACGGAAAATGAAAACGAGAAAGGCTATGAGTACAAAAATGGGAACGAAAAATGAAAATGGGAACGAAAACAAAAATAGAAACGGGAAATCTTTGAAGGAAATTATATTATCAGAAAGATATAGAAGTCTACTTTTTGTAGAATTTTTCAGAAACCATTCAGAGCTCTCGATCAAAAGTTATGATAGTTTTTGTTAGTACTATTTAGAAAAGTAAATATATTCACCATTTCCATATTTATATTTTAAACTGTACAGATTTGGGTAGTATTATATGAAAAATTATATATCGTTAGAAAGTTATAGATGTTTACTTCTTGAAGAATTTTGCAGAAGGTGATTTGGAAATCTTGAGAAAACGTTATGACAATTTTCATAAAAGCTGCTCACGAAAGTAGATTATGAAGAACGATCAACTTTAGAAATTAAACTGTATTTATTGGAAGCTAATACACGGATAATCTTATATCATCAGAAAGATACAAAAGTCTACTTATTGGAGAATTTTACATAATTCAATTTGGAGTTTTCAATCAAAAGTTATGGTAATTATTCTGTGTATTGCTCAGAAAAGTAAGGCTATTCACGTCTTTTAAATTGAATCTTTAAATTGCTTCGTTTTAGACAATATTATATGAAAAGCTATATATCCTTGAAAATATATGGATGTATATTTCTTGAAAAAATTTACAGAACTCAATTTGGAGCTCTCGAACAAAAGTTATAATACTTTCCATGCAGGTTGTTCAAGAAGGCAGATTATGCAGAACATACAATTTTGAAAATTATATTGCGTCAATTGGGAGTCAGATACATGACGAATTATATATCAATTGAAACATATAAAAATAAACTTCTAGAAGAATTTCACGAAATTTATTAGGTGCTCTCAATCAAAACTTATGACACGATAACGTGCAGAACTACCAGCTTCATTTATTAAGCTTCACAGACAAATCATATGCCGCTACAAAGCTACGTAAATCAGTTTCTTGAAATTCTTTACGGAATGAGATGTGAGCTTCTAGAAGAATGTTATAGTATACTCGTTCCCTACTCATTCCATTAAGATATTATATATGGTGTTGTTCAACATTCTTATCGCATATATTTGTGTACGAAAAAAAGAAAAAGAAAACTCTATCAATGGGCCCGTAACAAAAGAAATGGCGGAAACTCTATCAATGAGTCCATAACAAAAGAAACGGGGGAAACTCTTTCAATGAGCCCGTAACAAAAGCAAACCGAAGAAAACTCTATCAATGAGCCCGTAACAAAAGAAACGGGGGAAACTCTATCAATGAGCCCGTAATAAATGAAACAGGGAAAACTCTATCAATGAGCCCATAATAAAAGAAACGGGGGAAACTCTATCAATGAGCCCGCAACAAAAGAAATGGGGAAACTCTATCAATGAGCCCGTAACAAAAGAAATGGGGGAAACTCTATCGATGAGCCCGTAATAAAAGAAACTAGGGAAACTCTATCGATGAGCCTGTAGTAAATCAAAATGGGGCCATGGTTCCACATGACTCTAAGTCCATAGGAGTGTCTACGAATATCGTTCTTAGAAGGAAATCAAAAACTTCAAAACTGAAATATCCTTGTCTAATGGATCAGATGATGCTCAAACAATTCATAATGGAAACAACTGAAGAAAGCAAAAGATGAAATATTTCTTGAAAATAACTCAGCGGACGATCCTGGTTTTTTATTTGAACCCAAGTCCTTGGAAAAATGGTGCTTCCATTTTCTTTGAGAGGGCCATCCCATAAGTCCTACTTTCAAAAGAAAAAATAACTACATGAAGAAAAACCATGGAAACAGTTGACTCAAACGGGCCCACTTCATAACAACAGGAATAAAGAAGTTGCAACAAATGGAGGAACAGACCCATTACATTGTAAACGGGTAAGGGGTTCCAGCCTCAATAGATGGAAAGTAGAAACGGTAAAAACGGATAAGCATACTCTTGCCTTAGCATCCCTTGAAAAAATTTCTAAGTAATTAAGAAAACGGGGTCATGGTTCTTTATTTGAACCTAAGTCCTCGTCTTGAAAGAAAATGGCAGTTCATAAGTGTCTCTCAATGTGAGAATGAGGTCATGATTCTTTATTTGATCCTAAGTCCTCTCGGAAAGAAAATGGGGGTCATGGTTCTTTGCTCGAACCTAACTCCTTGAAAACAGGAAGACGTAACATTAAAATAAGAAAGGACAAATCATTACACCTCAACAAATAAAATTACGTTGAGTGTAATGGGGGCCAATGAACAGGTAAAAAATACCCACTGCCACGTGAACAAGGAGGGCCAACCAAATGTCTGGTGAAAAGTGGCATAAAACAGAAACAAGAGAGAGGACTGATATCACGAGACATCTGTAAACAAACGAAGAATGACTAACACCTTCGACAAATAGGAAAAGATTGACGGGGACCCACACTTTTGAGAATGGGAAAAGATTGAAGGGGGAACCACACCTTCGAGAACGGGAAAAGATTGAAGGGGACCCACACTTTCGAGAATGGGAAAAGATTGACGGGGGATCCACACCTTCAAGAATGGGAAAAGATTGACGGGGGACCTACACCTTTGACAGTGGGAAAGACTGACGAGGGACCCACACTTACGAGAATGGGAAAAGATTGATGGGGGATCCACACCTTCGAGAACGGAAAAAGATTGATGGGGGACCCACACCTTCGACAGTGGGAAAGACTGACGAGGGACCTACACCTACGAGATTGGGAAAAGACTGACGGAGGACCCGCGCCTCTGGAATGGGAAAAGGAACCTGAGACTCAGAGAACTACCCTAAACGGGTAAGGCATTCGCTGAACTGTGTAAGAACGGGAAGAGAAGGATCAACTAAAGAATGGGAATAGACAAAAGGAATCCAGAATGATTACCAAGTGGCAATGAGTGATTAGGTGGCTGAATGATTCAGACGAGACAAGTCGGCAGAAAACAAATGGTTGTGGCTGATTGGCCCAAGCCACGAGGAACCATCATGTGGTTATGACTGATTGAGTGGCTGACGGAATGAGGACAAAACAGCTGAAAAGTGGAAACAGGAGGGAGGATTGATGTCACGAGACACCCGTAAACAAACGAAGAACGACCTAAACCTTCAAGAATGGGAAAAGATTGACAGGGACCCACACTTTCGAGAACGGGAAAATATTGACGGGAGACCCACACATTTGAGAACGGAAAAAGATTGACGGGGGACCCACACTTTCAAGAACGGGAAAGACTGACGAGGGACCCACACCTTCGAGAACGGCAAAAGATTGATGGAGAACCCGCTCCTCTAGAAGGGAAAAGGAAAGTGAGACTTGGAGAACTACCCTGAACGGGGAAAGCAGTCGCTGAACTATGTAAGAAAGGGAAGAGAAGGATTAGAAGAACGGGAACGGACAAAAGGAATCCAGAATGATTACCAACTGGCAATGACTGATTAGGGGGCTGAGTGATTTGGACGAGACAAGTTGGCAGACCACCAAGTGACTATGATTGATTAGCCCGAGCCATGAGGAACCATCAAGTGGCTATGACTTATTGAGTGGATGACGGACTAAGAACAAAATAGCTTAAAGGAATGAACAAAGTAAAGGAACTCACGCCTGAAAGCAATCCCATCGATAGGGGAGGCTTCTTGAAAAAATATTATCAGCCGAAAACATAGAGGGTGTGATCATCCCCCTTTTTTTCTATTATTATTATTATTGTAAGGCTATAAGTATAAGCTCATGTAAGAAAGGAAACGGGAGGAAAAGGGGAGGCAACCCAAGCAAACATTTACTAACTGCATTGTCTTTCCCCTCTTCTCTCATCATCAACTACGTAAAATCTTTTACACAAGTGAATATCAATAGTATTCCCGTGATTTTTCTTCCCTTTAAGGGGTTTTCACGTAAATGATGGTGTCTTTATTCTCTCATTCTATCTCTAAATTATTATTTTCATTATTCGTTTGTAAAGGGTTCCCCATACCGAAAAAATCATTTACAATAGTGTTATTAAAATTATTAATGATGATAATGATGATGCTTTCTTGGTAAAAGAAGGTAGATGAGCTATTGGTGTGGTGGCAAGAAATAGCCTTGGAGCGTGTTTGGGTTCTGCTAGTAAAAGAATTGAGGCTAAGAGTGTGGAGCAGGCTGAGTTATTTACTGTCAAAGAAGCCGTGGTTCTTGCTTTAGCTGCTGGCTAAATGGAAGTGGTCTTTGAATCGGATGCTAATAGAATTGTGAAATGGCGGCAAAGAGGAGTTTATGGCTCATGGCTTCTTAATAGCCTGTTTGAGGACATTATGATTTAGAAAAGTAAGTTTCTTAGTTTTGATTTTATGTGGGTGAGAAGGGATCAAAGTGTGATTCTTGATGCTATAGCATGCTCTGATAATAGTCAGAGCTACAAGCCTACAATAGTTTACCTCATTTTATTGTAAAGATTATAGAAAAGAATATTTTTGTATACAAGGTAGAAGAAAACCTCCTTGAGCTGTATTTTTTCCTCCTATTAATGAAATCTCTTTTTTGATAAAAAAAAATATAACACATTTGAGGTACCACATGGTACCACGCTGTTCAACACGTGTTGTTGATACGTTAAATATGTTGTTGATATCACATTGTTCAAAACATTTAAGGTACCTCAGCACCATATGCACCTAGTACCGCAACATCGTGAAAATATGTGATTTTGATTTGATGGAATACCAGTAGTTTTGATACTTGAGAATATATGGTATATAAATCATGATAGTGATATTTTTGTTATAATGTTCAACATATATATACTTACTTAGAAATCTAAGGCCCCGTTTGATTCAACTTATAAGCTGAAGCTTATAACTTATAGCTCAAATAAGTAAATTGCTCATTTTTAAGAACGCGTTTGGCATAGTTTATTGAAATAAGTTAACAACTTAATTCGTCTGGTATTTCTAGAAGTAAACGATACCCAGATACATTAGAGAATATATATTTTCTGCTATTAACTTTTTTTCTGCTATTAGTGCTATTAGAATATATAAAATAATCAATATGTTCTATGTAATACATAAAGTAGCTCCATTTAGTAACTTATAATCTTTCCTCGTGGGACGATCAAGTTTGCGTTGGAGATATGTGAATATATTAGGTTGTACAAAAAAAGTGTTCTTGCGTCAATTCAAAGCCCAGAAAAAGATTTTTTAAGATGAAAAAAGTCCTTTGAGCATAAGCTTTAAGCTAAATTAATCTAGCTTTTCAATTTAAAATTCTTTAAATTTTTACACATATCCAAAATTACCCCATCTTTTTTAAAAACTTCACAAACATATCGCTCTTCTTCAAGACTTGTCTATGAAATGAGATAAAAACTGTGCTGCTTTGATCTGGGGTGGTGGCGCTGGTGCAATCGTTGATTCTTTCAGCTGTGCTTTAACCGAAGTCAAGAGTTATTGTCAAGGTCACAGGTTTGACCATGGAGTCGGGTCGGGGACACGAGTTCAGGACAGGTCAAGAACAAAGATCGGGGAGTCAGGCCGGATATATGGGTCGGGGAGGCGGGTCACAGGGATACGATATTAGGAGTTCGGGTCAGGTCAGTCAGGGTCACATTCTAGGGAATCGAGTCAGGACGGGTTCGGGTGGGACACGAGTCGGGGAGTTAGGTCAAGTCGGGGTCAGGGACACGAGATCAGGAGTATGTCCCCTACCCTAAACCCAGACCCCGACCGCAGACCTAGACCCCAACCCCGACCCTGACCCCGACCACAACCCCGAGTCTGACCACGACCCTCAGGTTGGGGAGCTGGAGTGGGGTCGGGAAGAGCCACGGGTCAGATTGACTCTCGTTTAGATTAACGATTTAAAAAAAGATGGATACTAAAGAAATGAACTAAATGTAAGCTATATCATTAAGTTACTAAAGTAATTTCAGTTAAAATAATTTAATTATTCACTTATTTACCGAACATCAATTTAAAATAAGTTATAACTCAAAGTTAATTATAATAAGTTAAATCAAACACATTTTAACTTATAAATTAAAGTTAACTTAAATAAATTATAACTTAAAAGTTTAAATGATAAGTTTAAGTAGAGTCAAACAGACTCTAAAGATATTCAACCATGTTTTTATATTAAAATTTTCACTTTTAATTAAAAAATTTAGGGAATTTAAAATCCGATGGGTAATTATTATTGCCATTATTAATTATTTTATCTAATATTGCCATTATTAATTATTTTATCTAATAATTACCATATATGGATTGAATATATTAGTAAAATTACTTTGTATGTCTATTCCGCTATTTTATATTTTGTCACTTATCTAATGTTTTTAATTATGTCCCATTTAACTTGTTGAGTTCAAAATATAGCCTGCTCCAAAAAACTTAATCGAAAATGAGAGACAAAAAATGAAAAAAAAAACTTGTAACTGTGCAGCAACAAGGTGCCAGCTCGAGGATTATGAATAATGAAATAACCAAAAGTAAACGTAACCGATATACGGGAAACTTTACCAGGTTCGGCCCAAAAAAGTCTTCGATTAATTTAAACTCTCTAACAATACAATAATTGGCGACATACCGCACTAAAGAGAGTCTGAAATGTGGAGGATGAGTCTAAAAAACAAAAAAGGACACGGAGCACACTTATATCCCCATGGGCAGACAAAATCACAAATCATTTCTAGAACATTGCAATCTGAACCAAGTGGTTAAAAGTTTACAACCAATGACTAACCTCAATCGCTTGGCCCTCCAGTTATCTCCTCCATACCCACTACTCTTTATCAACCCAACCCCCCCTACCCTTAGCCTCCCTCTTTTTATTCCTTCCAACACTCCCTCACTGTCACAATCCTCCTTCACCATGGCTTCCTCATGTTTTTATCACTTTTGCCTTTCACCCATGGCACCCCAACCTCGGGATAAACCCTTTTCATTCTACTCTTTTAGCTGTATTGCCTTCCTAATGTTTTTATCACTTTTGTCATACAACACATTTCATGACAGCTGATGCTCAAATGCCAGGCCCAGCACAGTTAGAACAAGCGTTATCCAAACTGCTTGAACATGACTCGAAACTTACCACCACCTCCGTGAACTCATCTGCAAGGATCACCAGTGAGCAAATCCGGTAACTGAGCATCTACAAGGACTAGATCGCAACTGTAAACAAAAATCTATAGCAATATATTAAGTTTAGTTTGGGGAGGGACTTCATCGTTTTCAAACCAGTTTTTTCTTTTTGTTGACAGAAAAATGGTCACCCAATTGATAAAAACAATGGAAAGAATGTCGACAGTGAGATAGCTATTAGGTTCCTCATAATGCACAAGAAATAAGATAATAACTTCACTTGATACAACGAGAGTCTGTTAGTTCTAAGCAATGTAGTCGAAACTAACGCTGTCTTAAGCGATGTAGGCAAAACTAACGCTGTCTTAACAGAATATGCAATACCACCAGAAAACAAACTGGAGATCAGTCGACTAAATTTAGTCGAGATTACTTGTTTACTTTCAGCATATTTCCTGTAGAATCCCAAGCTCAGACTACAATCGAAAGCATAACCAGTTTAGGGTAGGACATCTAAGGAGTACAACCAAGAACTAAGTATTTCTCCATCAAGATAACTTCATGAAGAAGCTGATCTCACCAATAGCATCTGCAGTACAGAACAAAAGCGACATAGCCAGAACTACATTTGTCTATTGCCACTATGATCCTCATTTTCCACTGCAATTGACAATGATAGTTCGTTACATGATTGTGGTGAACGATTGAGAGAGAGAGTGAGAGCTGAGAGAGATTCACTTACGTGTTCATCATTAGCGTTATATTGTCTCCTTTAAGGAGTATCCTCCCTGACCAAGATTGAAGGAACATATCAAGGTCTAGCAAACGTACAGGGAAAGCAGATACAAAAGAACAATAAAGAGCCAAATACAAAGGGAGAATAAAGAGCCACACCTAATGTCTTTCTGCTTTTCTTCTTGACATTTACTTCCACTGCATCGTCCAGAACTAAGTTCATGTATTCGTCAAAACCCTGCAAAACCAATGAGAGCCAGAATCAATTTACTGAGAGCTACAAGACATGATACAAACTCAAATAACCCCCTTTATAACCTATCCTGCTCAAATTAAGAGATAGTGAAAGCCTTAAAGAAATGAAAGATAACTTGATATATAACCATACCCTAACTCCCTCACCAAGGATGAGGTAATTCGTACATGTCATAATTCGGTAGCATAACTATTGTCTATTGTTTATTCATGCTTTAACAGAATCGTATTGAATCCCATTTTCGAAATTCTGAAGTGAAATGAAGAAACATATGATAGTAATAGGAACTTTAGAGAGTATTAGACCAGATCCAAATGTGATACACATACTTACAATGATGAACTAAACAATGCCTAACTAAACTTTAGAAGCTATTCTGAAAGGGTACACTTTGACAACATGCATGATTTGAAGGAAATGATGTCAGCAGTACATGAAAGGCACTGTTGTAGAACATCCAAGGACTCAAAAGCTATCATAGGAAGATCTTCATGAAAATAATAAGAAGGATTCCAAGAAAACAGGTAAGCATGCAGTCTAAATACTAATACTTGAATATAATAAGTGTGTGCGTGCGTGTATTATAGAATCTGATTCTTGGGGTAACTAGTGGCAATGTAGTCTTATATCAAATATTCACTTAGCAGCACAAACATAACTATTTGACGCATAAATATCAACTGAGTCGGAAATAATAAAGAAAAATAGTAAAAAGTTAAATAAATATTAAATACAATTCATCAAAAACTCAACCCTATATTTATCAGTTACATGAGCAAATATATAGCTCACTGATAGAGGAGAATGTCTGCAGCCCTCCACGGCCATGAGGCACTCAGAAATAATTTTAGTGCCCAATCTTTACTTTGGATGGAATGTATGTAATAATGCTTCATTTAACATATTCACTTGGGAGCACAAAAAATAACTGATACATATATCAACTGAGTCGGAAATAATCGAGAAAAATAACAAGAACTTTGAAACATAAATGCTAAAACAGTTCAACAAAAAGCCAACACTATTTTGATATGTCATAAAGGCAAATAACTCTCTGATGAGAATGGCTGCAGTACTCGACCGACATGAGGCACTCAGAAGTAATTTTAGTGTCCAATCACTACTTTGGAATGTATGTTATAATGCTTAATATAACTTCTGACTTTAAATAGTTGTGTAGTTAGTGTACTGCTTTTAAACTATTGTGTTATTTTACGTGATTCAAAGTTTGATACTTTATTTAGATTATTTAAATTTCCAAATTGACTGGTATGGCTGCTGCCAGTGTTAAGACGCTAAAATGTAGATTAGGTCTTTGAAGTTAACTGTTATCGGAGTTGATAGAAGTTCCATTTGACTTTAATTATCTTATGTCTGGAATTTAATACAATCCACTTAATATTTACGTGCACAAAAACTTCAATTTTTCTCAACCAAGTCATATTGTAAGAAATGCATGAAAAAGTTCATTTCTGACTAGCAAGCTTCTTGTTATCTATGATATTTCTCTAGGGAAACACTTAAATGTTAAGTACTTGTAATCAGGTGACCTAGAGGCTCCGGGTAATAAGCATAAGCATGTAAGTTAACTAAATTTTAAACCCCTAAGCCCCCAACGAGGACATTTTACCAAAGGAAACCTCGAAACATAAAAAACTCATTTGAATGTGAGTACTCAAGAAAATGTAAATCCAATATTTAAAGCTTACAATGATTCGGCCTTCAATCCTGAGGTCTTTCTGCTCAAAAAGCCAAATCTGAATGCGAGCTTTCTGCATAAATTTAAAACCCGAACAAGGGGAAGCAAGATTAGCCCAAAACTCACAACCCACTCGCAAACAACCAAATTTGAGCACATATAAACCAAAAAGCGATCAGAATCATATTAGTTAGGAACTTACACTTTGAAGAAACCTGAAAATTAAGTTCTGTCTCCAAAGAACACAGAGAACATGGAAAAAAATTAGTTCAACAAAGAAATCGAAAAGGTTAGCCCTAAAAATCGCAAGATAGAGACGAATGATGATAACGCACAATCGGCTGGGTCATAATCCTCTGCACTTTGGTGCTAGCCATGGCTACCGAATTGGTTAGTGTCGCAGATACGATGTGCTCGGAAGCTCTTGAAAGTTGAAACCCTACCTTCTGACTTAACTCACAGCTACACGCCTGCAAACACTACGGGAGATATTAAGAAGGGTTATTTTCAGGTTAAAATATAAGAACCAGCCCGCACTTTCAATTTTATGTAAAATATACTCTCGTACACTTTATAATTGATTATTTAAATCATTACACTATCTAAAAATTTACAAATTAAACCCCTCTCTCACGTTTACCATTTATTTGTAACGGAGAGAGGGAGTAAGAAAACAGAAGGAAAGCCATCGAAGGAGAGAAACCTGGAAAAATCGAAACAGAAGGAAAACCATCACATATTATTTCTGCAAAACAATTGACAGAAAAACCTGCAGAAATCGAAGACAGAATCGAACAACAAACCTGAAAAAATCAAACAACGAAAAAATCAAATAACGAAGACAGACAGATCTAAAAAATCGAACAACAAACCTGCAAAATTGAAAGTGCGGATCTAAAAAATTAGAAAAAAATACTACAGAATGAACATCTTCTGCTCCTCCCACGTTTGTTATCCATACCAAGTTGAAATATGAGTGTCCGTTTATTGTAAACCTTATTCCTCCTTTCTTCACACATGATACTCTGTTTACATCAACGATACACCAACACAACACAACACAATCACCATCATGTTAATTAAAATATCAAAGGAATTTGAAGAAGAAAGAAGAAATTTTAGTTAGTAGTTGGTTTAATTACTTTCTCAAGGAGACGGGAACAATAGCAGCACGGTATGGAGCGATTTGCAGGAAAGCAGCCTTAGTCCCATATCTATTTTCGTTAAGGGGAGCTCCATCTCTTCCTTTACAATTAAACAATAAGGGTGAGAGAGGAGTGTAATTTGCAGATTTTTAGAAAGTGGAAAGATTTCAATGATCAATTATAAATTATAGAGATGTGTTTTACGTAAAATTGAAAGTGTAGAGGTATTTCTTGCATTTTAGTCTATTTGTAAATATACACTATTTTCAATTTTCTCTTAAAAAAATATACTCATTTCTCAAATATAAGAAAAGTATATTCCCGGCTCACCCATCACTTCTTAAGAAAACCATCCAAATATATATCATTTCTCCTTCATCAACAGTCCATTCCTTCACCCTCATCTTCAAAAAAAATTCTTCCATTTGAAGACTTTTATCCGTTGCAAGAGAAGCTTTCAACATCTTCATTCTTGAGAAAAGCTTATAGGTACACAAGTTTTTTTTTGTTATTGAGTTTTATAAGGAGTTTTTTTTTAGTTTATTATGTTACTAGTTTTACTACACAATGTTGCTGATGAAGAACTCCAAGCAGTATATTGAAGTTGAAGTCTTCAAAATCAGTCTTGAAGTCTACAAGATTATTTAAAGATGGCTCTAAGATCATCTTGAAGTCTACAAGACTGCTTCAAGATGGTTTCAACATCATCTTGAAGTCTACAAGTTCATCTTCAAGATCATCTTGAAGATATCTTGTACACTTCAAGACGGGTTCAAGATAAACTTTAAGACATCTTAAAGTCTTAATATACATAACTTTTTTGAAATTTGAAAATAACTTACTTCATTCATTGACGTAAGAAACATATATGTCTGAAGTTTGAATTTTTGTACTACGTGATTTCATGGTCTTTTAAGGGAGTAAATACCAAACTTTCAGAGATCCTAGTATTTTTACACGTCCATTGCACGTAGATATAAAATTTGATATTTGAATCGTCTTATGTATTAACTGATGGGGGTTATATCCTCAAAGCACGTGTATTGACATTTTGATATTAAATTTAAAGAGGATTAAATTTTTCTTATAATTATCCTTTTAAATTATTGTTGAATAATTTATATAAATATCAGAAAATTTCATATTCATTAATGAGACTATGATCTTGTATTAGTACAAGAGAATTAAAATCATAGATAATGAATAAAATTGTCAGCAACATATTAAAAATGAATGGTTGCTAGTACGGTTCACTAAGCATTATGAATGCGTGTGATCTAGATCCAGATCATTGATGTGGATAGAAATCTTAGTAAATGTACTTTATAAAATAAGACTATATATGACATGACCGATGTGAATTAATATATTTATTAACGTGTCGTTTATCATAAAGATTTAATATAATCAATTTGATGATCATATGTAGATCAGTCTGAATCCTGAGTAGTCATGAACTCCTATGCATGTCTACTGGATCTTTTGATTCACTCATTAAGGTATGTTTGTTAATCAGGCTAGTTACTTTTATTTTGAAGATTCAGTGATGTGGATGGCTGGGAACATGATCTTACAAGATTTGGAATTTAAGCTTTCCTAACGGATGATATATTGGTTTCCTTAAGTGTTAATTCTAGAACTGAATGAATATTGAGCTCAAATTTATAATAAGATTAAAATTAACTATTCAATAGTGGATTAATGGTCTTTAAGGATCAAGAGGTAATTAAAAGGGTAAAACGGTAATTTTGACCAGTTCTAGTTTACGAACCAATAATTGGAGGACATAATTACATGAAATGATTATGTCAGTGGAGTACATGAGAATACTCTGTAAATACATTATATAATCTCTAAGAGTGCAATTCCATATTTATAGTGGAGTAATAATAAAATTAATAAATAAGATTATTTAATTAAAAAGTTTAATTAATAATCTAGTTTATTGGAGCTTAGGATTATAGGTTCATGGTCCCCAAGTCGCCTCTATACCACGTTGTCTAGGGTGTGAATATTTCAGAACATGAGAAATTGACTGACTTGCAAAAAAAAAATTATTCTGGGGTAAGTACATAATTATGAGATAATTATATGTGATTAATTAATTGAATTATTTATATATTTAAATATAATTTTTAGAAATTATATATGTATAAATAATTATCAACTTTTTTAAGTACCGATAACTGGCACTACAGTTGTGCACAATTACAGTGGGTCTCACTGTAATTGGTAATTTTATATTTAAATATTATTTCAATCCCTAAAAATTTGATACGCTATTATCTAGAATATATACAGATATTATTCTAATGGCCTAAGTGGTTGAAATAAGAGGAGAGAATCATTTTGATCAGAAAATCAGTTCGCCAATCAAGAGTTGAATTGAGAACACGATTGATGTCAGAGAGATTTTCTTCTGTGATTAAATGTTAATCAAATCTCTAATAGAATAATCATCACGTTCTTTTAGAGAATCGTATCACTAAAGTCTTTCTCAATAAATCTCTAGATCTCATGTGTTGAGAACATCTCTAGACAGAAAAAGTGTCTTGTAATATTCTACGTGCCCACACACGTCCTAGTGCGTTGAGGATGGACTTAGAAAATCTTGGTGTGGATCTTAGAGTCTACTGATCGTTGGAATAATTTTGTGAGAACGGAGGATCGATCAGTTTTTGCAAGGACACTTGATATAGACTACAAGATGTATATGATTCCTAACCTTGTATGTTGTAGATTTAACTTATAAATTTATAATGGATCCTGACTGTTTGAAAAACAGTTTTCAATAACAAATTTTATTTGGTTATCGTGGCTTTGCACAAGTTTTGTTTTCTTAAAATATTTGATTTTTATTACAAATTTAATTTTTTAAAAGGTCACACGCCTCCCGCGTTTTTGTCGCGCACACGCCGTGACGATCAGCAAGTGATGTCAGACCGGCCTGTATATATTTATATGTTAAATATTGTATGAGTTTTCTTACATTGTTCATATAATATGAGATGTGTATGACGATGGATGGTTATGTTTTTTGAATGTATGAAAAATAATGGATCGTTAATTGTATGGTGATTATTATGTTAGACTTTGTTTTATTTTTTTCTAGATCTTGTGTAAGCCGAATTGAGACGTAGGAATTTTTATAATTTTATTTTGAATATTATTGTAATTATTTTGAACGGATAAACGGTGAACGTAAGGGACGAACGGCAGAAATTTACTGTTCACGTGAAACACTGTTCATCCACGAAAATATTGTTCATCTGCAAAAATATTGTTTCACCCATGAAAATACTGTTTCACCCGCGAAAACACTGTTCACGCTGGAAATTTACTGTTCCGGTGAGGTGAACAGCGCCGGTGGTACTGTACTGACAATGAACGGTGGCTGTCTGGCACGGCAGGTAGCTGCTGGCAGTGAGACAGGCAGCGACGGCGATGAGAGGTGATCGGAGAGTCCTATTATCAGTGACAACTATTGCCATGTTTCAGGAAAGTTTTCAAAAAACCATGTGACCAACTCTATCGCTTAAATATTTCATTAAAACCCAAACTCTTTTAATTGTCCATTTAAATTTTGAAATTAATGTAATTTTAAAATTAATTATTAATTTTTGATTTTATGAAAATTAAAAATTAATAGGTTGATTGTGTTTGACCCTAGTTTGAACAAATCAAATATAAAGTGTTTATTTGACTAAGTCAAAATTAACTATATTAAAAGGGACAATTATAGAAATTATTTTAATTTAGAAAAATAATTTTTCTAATTAAAAAGGGTTTTGTTCAAAACATGAAGATTATGAAGATGAACATCAGGAGAAGAAGGCAATGTGTGGGAAATATGTATTCTGAAAGTACGCTTTGTAATTTTATTTCATTATTTCAAGGATTGTAATCTAAAATACCTAATAGTCACTCGGTCCATTATTATTTTGTTTAATTATTAAATAATTGTTTAATTGTTATGTTTGAGAACATGTTCATGCATTAATCGATCGCATGCTATACATAAAAATTTCACACAGTTTTATTTAATCATACATCTCATATGTAGAAACATGATTTATTAGGATTGTACTAATATGTTTATATGTATTACTTTATGAAATCAATTACATGTAAACTGCTAGGTTTTAACTAGTTAAAACTTGGTAATCACACCACACTAAAGGTTATAATAACCTTTAGGTTAACCGCCTTTAGTAAAAGAGTTTTATTAAAGTTTCATGAATATAATTAATTAGTTAATCTAAGTTCACCTAATTATGACTAAGGCGTTTCAGAAAGTTAAATGAACTTAGACCAATTAGATTGGATTAAGTGATAATTAAATATTTATAGGGTTATTATATTAACTAGTAATTAATTTGAAATTAATTGATTAGTTAAAATAAAAATACATTATCCTAAAATAGTAAGTGAGAGAAGGTTAATTTGGAATTAACTGGTCTCCATCATTAGTACAACACCATGAGGTGCAGTGAGGGCCTCGAGATGGCTTTGTTTTCATCCCCCTATGGAAGGTTTTGAGCTGTACCAATACCAAGGTTGGACTTCTTAAGAAGATAAGAGGAAGTGATGGAGTTTAGTGTTGACCAACCCTAAGACAACATATTTTAAATGAAATCATGAAATCTAAAATGATGGGTTACACTCACAAAGTCACAATTAAGCTTTCATGTGGATAATTGTGACTTGACCGAACAAGCGATACCTTATTCTTAAAAGAGAAAATATGAGATACTTTAAGTTTTAACTAATAAGGATGAGAATGTCTCATAGACCGTCTGAGGTTAATCTCACCGATCCTAAGGCGTCTTATTAATCATTGAGTTATTTTATCATGATTAGTAAATGCAAAATTTACGTGTTTATTATGATTGTATTCAAGCATCACGTTTACTTTTTAAAGTCTAGATATTTATCAATTATATTGAATCATGTATGTTTTAAATTTTAGTTATCCATATTATGTCTACCATGAGCAACCTTGTTAATGCTTTACTCACTCTTGAGAAATTGAATGGTGATAATTTCATACGTTGGAAATTAAATATGAACTTTAATGCTGATTTGTGGAAACCATAAGTTCATTTTTACTGAGAAATGTCCTGAGGAGTCCGCTGCTGATGCCTCTTAGAATGCTAGGGATAAATATGATGTTTGGATCATATCAAACAACAAGGCAAAGTGCTACATGCTTGTGAGCATGAATCATGTTTTGAGAACCAAGCATGAAAGCATGGAGACTGCCTATGAACATGATCAAAATAATGCATGAGGCAGAAGTACATGGGATGACCACTGATGCGCGGACTCAAGTTAACATCATACTAGAGTCGCTCACACCAACGTTTTCTTCGTTCATGACCAACTATAATATGAACAAGTTGCAATTCAACATGACCCAATTGTTGAATGAACTGTAAACTTTTGAGTCACTCAACCTTATAATGACCAAAGAGGGCCAGGCAAATGTTGTCGAGTAAAAACCTTCTTCTAATATTGTTAAAAACAAGAAAAGGAAGAACAACAATGGTAAGGACAAGGGTAGGAACAAAAGAGTAAAGAAAGCCATGACATCGTCGAAAGCCAAGAAGAATAAGAAAGATAGCAAGCCCAAAGGAAAGTGTTTCCATTGTGGGGTTGATGGTCATTGGAAGAGAAACTGTAACAAGTATCTCTCTGAGCTAAAAAAGAAAGGTAAATATGATTTACTTGTACTTGAAGCTTGTTTAGTGGAATATGATTTGTCATCCTGGATGCTTGATACAGAAGCCACTATCCATGTATGTTTTTCTTTGCAGATGCTTGATTCATCAAGGGAGCTGGCTGATGGTGAGGTCGTTTTGAGAGTTGGCTGTAGTGCGCTCGTGTCGGCTAAAGCATTAGGGACAGTTCATTTACTTTTTGAATATAATTACTTAGTTTTGAATGATGTTTATTATATTCCTGGTTTTTTGAGGCATTTGATTTCTTTTTCATTTTTGCAAGGACAATTATTCAAAGTTTCTTTCATTAATAAAGAGTTATTATTTCTATGAATGGATTCAATATCTATCATGGTAAAATTATAAATAGACTGTATATGCTTAAACTGACTGAATGCGTGTTAAATAATTCTGAATTATTTAAAGTAGGAAAACCTAAAAATAACAAATGACAAAGAGTTTTTGATGATAATAACGCATATTTATGACATTTTAGGTAGGGACATACTAATCTAGATAGGTTAAACAGGTTAACAAGGCGTGGTGCTTTGAGAGAGCTACAAGTTGGAACTCTTCCTGTTTGTGAATCTTGTATAGAGGGTAAAATGACTAAGAGACCTAACACAGGAAAGGGCCAAAGAGCCAAGAAACCACTTGAGTTAGTACATAGTGATGTCTGTGGACCGATCAATGTACAAGCTAGAGGTAGGTGGGTATGAGTATTTTGTCACTTTCATTGACAACTACTCAAGATATGGTTATAGTTACCTAATGCATCAAAAGTTTGAAACTTTTGGAAAGTTTAAGGACTTCAAGGCTGAAGCTGAAAAGTAATTAGGTAAATCATTGAAAACCCTTCGATCCGATCGAGGTGGTGAATACTTGGATTTAGTATTCAAGGATTATTTGCTGGAGTGTGGAATCCTATCCCAACTCACATCACCTAGAACACCATAGCAAAATGGTGTTGCAGATAGGAGAATCTGAACCTTATTATAGAACACCACAACAAAATGGTGTTGCAGAGAGGAGAAACTGAACCTTATTAGATATGGTTAGGTCGATGTTAAGCTACTCATCATTGTCACTTATATTTTGGGGATATGCACTACACACAGCAACTTACATTTTGAATGTAGTGCCCTCTAAGTCTGTCAGCAAGACGCCTTTAGGGTTATGGAATGGCTCCAAACCTAGTTTGCATCATTTCTATATATGGGGATCCAACTCACATTCTTAGACCCAAGACCAGAAAGTTAGCTATTCTCTAGAGACTAAATGTGGGTACTTTTATAGTCATAATGATCAAAAGGTGTTTGTGTCGACATATACAACCTTTCTGGATCAGTATTCACCCCAGGTGGAGAAGCTGTAATCTGGAGAAGTATTAAATAATCCAGCATTGCAGATGCCACTATGGAAGCTGAATATATAGCGCTTGTAAAGCTGCGAAAGAGGCGGTATGACTCAGAAAGTTCTATTCTGATCTGGAACTAGTTCCAGATATGAATAAGCCATTGACCCTGTACTGTGATAACAATGGGGCCTTAGCAAATTCCAAGGATTCGAGGAGGCACAAGTGGGGCAAGCACATATAGAGGAAATATCATCTGGTAAGAAAGATCCAACATAGATGGGATGTGACTGTTATGAAGATCGTATCTGAACAGAATCTGGCTGATCCTTTTACAAAGACATTTCCTGCGAAGTCATTTGAGGGTCACTTGCATAACATGAGATTAAGAGAGATGCCATGTTTTCTTTAGGGCAAGTGAGAGATTGTTGGGGGTTATGCCCTCAAAGCATGTGTATTGACATTTTGATATGAAATTTAAAGAGGATTACATTTTTCTTATAATTATTCTTTTAAATTATTGTTGAATAATTTATATAAATATCTAAAAATTCCATATTCATTAATGAGACTATGATCTTGTATTAGCACGAGATGATTAAGATCATAGATAATGAATAAAATTATCAGCAACATAGTAAAGTATATAATCTTTAATGACTGGTTGGTAGTACGGTTCATTAAGTATTATGAATGCGTGTGATCTAGATCCGGATCATTAATGTGATAGATATCTTACTGAATGTACTTTATATAATAAGATTATATATGACAGGACCGATGTGAACTAATATCTTTATTAACATGCCGTTTATCATAAAGATTTAATACACATCAATTCGATGATCATATGTAGATCAGTCTGAATCCTGAGTAGTCATGAACTCCTATGCATGTCTACTGGATCTTTTGATTCACTCATTAAGGTATATTTACTAATCAAGCTAGTGACTTTTATTTTGGAGATTCAGTGATGTGGATAGCTGAGGACATGATCTTACAAGATTTAGAATCTAAGCATTCCTAACGGATCGAATATTGGTTCCCTTAAGTGTTAATTCTGAAACTGAATGGTTGTTGAGCTTAAATTTATAATAAGATTATAAATTAGCCATTCACTAGTGGATTAATGGTACTTAAGGATAAATAGATAATTAGAAGAGTAAAATGGTAATTTTATCCAGTTCTAATTTACGAACCAATAATTGGATGACAGAACTACATGAAATGATTATGTTAGTGGACTACATGAGAATTCACTGTAAATACATTCTATAATCAGTTCGTCAATCAAGAGTTGAATTGAGAACATGATTGGTGTCAAAGAGATTTTCTGTTGTGATTAAATGTTAATCAAGTCTCTAAAAGAATAATCATCACGTTCTTTTAGAGAATCGTCCCACTAAAGTCTTTCTTAGTAAATCTCTAGATCTCATGTGTTGAGAACATCTAGAGACAGAAAAAGTGTCTTGTAATATTCTACGTGCCCACACACGTCCTAGTGCGTTGAGGATCACTTGGAAGATCATGGTGAGGATCTTGGAGTATACTTATCGTTAGAACAATTTTGTGGGAATGAAGGATCGATCAGTTTTTGCAAGGACACTTGATATAGACTACAAGTGGTATATGATTCCTAACATTGTATCTTGTAGATTTAACTTATAAATATATAATAGATCCTGACTGATTGAAAAAGAGTTATCAATAAAAAAATTTATTTGGTTATCGTGTCGTTGCAAGTTTTGTTTTATTAAAATATTTGATTTTTATTACAAATTTAATTTTTTAAAAGGCCACTCGCCTCCACGCTTCCACCACGTACGGGCCGCGAAGACAAGCATTTACTCTGATTTTTTTTAATTTGATATTTGAAGCATGCTTGGGCGAGAGTAGTACTAAGTTGGGTGACCACTTGGGAAATCCTCGTGTTCTGCTCCTCATTTTATTTTTTATTTCGATCCGACACCAAATCACTCGTGTCTAGTCTACACCGCTTCCCATCGTGAGCCCAAGGTAAGCATTAGCTACATTTTCTTCGCATCTCCTTATGGGTGCAATCATGCCAGTACTAAAGCACTGAGTCCAATCCGAACTCCGAAGTTAAACGTGCTTGAGCGAGAGTAATACTAAGTTGGGTGGCCACTTGGGAAGTCTTCGTATTGCCCTCCTCTTTTTCCTTTTTATTTCGATCAGATTCCAAATGTCACAGGTCTAGTCTACATCGCTTCCCATCATGAGCCCAAGCACTAAAGCATTGGTGTAGACTAGACTGGCATGATTTGGGTAGGAGTGTTCACGGTTCACTTCGGTGATAAATCAAACTGAACCAAACCGTTCAAGCTAAAGAATAGAACCAAACCGAACAGTGAGTTTTGGTTCGGTCTGGTTCGGTTCTTTGGTTCGGTCTGGTTCGGTTCTTTGGTTCGGTATTATTAATTAAAAATAATTTTTTAATTGATATCATTGAAAAAAATAAAAAATTAATGTTCTGTTTTGAATAGAAGCGGTTCAGTTTAATTTTAGAAGAAATTATACAAAAAAATATAAATCTAATGTTTCGGTTCAAAACTTATCAAAATTTTCAACCGAACTGAAATTTCGGTTCTCTAATTTTCCCGAACCGAACACATATAAAGAACTAAAAAACCAGTCATTTTTAGTTTGGGTTTGGTTCGGTTCGGTTCGATCAGTTCGGATAATTTTGAACACCCATAGATTTGGCATCAGATCAAGGTAAAAAAAGAAAAAGGAGTGCAACACGAGGACTTCTCAAGTGGTCCCCACCTTAGTTCAACTCTAGCCCAAGCACGCTTAACTTTAGAATTTTGATGGAATCTAGTGCTTTAGTGCTGGTATGATCGCACCCGTAAGGAGATGCGAAGAAAATGTCATTAAGTCTTACCTTGGGATCACGATGGGAAGCAATGTAGACTAGCCCAGGGAGATTTAGGGTCGTATCGAAGTAAAAAAAGAAAAAGAGGAGTGCAACACGAGGACTTCTCCAATGGTCACCTATATTTGTAGTACCCTCACCCAAGCACACATAAGTTTAAAGTTTTAATGGGATTCGATGCTTTAGTGCTGGTCTGATAGTACCCGTAAGTTGATGAGAAGAAAATGTCGTTAAGCAATACCTTGGGCTCACGATGAGTATGGTGCCTTAGTGGTGGTATGATTGCACCTGTAAGTTGAAGTAAAGAAAATGTCATTAAGCCTTACCTTTAGCTCACGATGGGAAGCGGTGTAGACTAGAATGGGGAGATTGAGGGTCAGAAAGAAGTAAAAAAAATGAGGAATGCAACATGATTACTTCTATGTGGTCACCCAACTTACTACTACTCTCCCCCAAGCATGCTTAACTTAGAAGTTCTGATAAGATCCAATGTTTTAGTGCTTGTATCATTGCAAATGTAAGGTTATGTGAAGTAAATGTTATTAAGCCTTACCTTGGGCTCACGATGGGAAGCGGTGTAGACTAGAATGAAGTGATTAGGCTTAGATCGAAGTAAAAAAAAGGAGTGCAATACGAGGACTTCCCATGTGGTCACTCAACTTAGTACTACTCTCTCCCAATCATGCTTAACTTCAAATTTCTAATGGGATCTAATGCTTTAGTGGTGGTATGATCGCTCCCGTAAGGTGGTTCGAAGAAACTGTTGTTAACCCTTAAATTGGGTTAACGATTGGAAGTGGTGTAGAGTAGACCAAGGAGATTTGCGGTCGGATCGAAGTAAAAAAAAAAAGAGGAGTGCAACGCGGGGACTTCCCAAGTGGTCACCCAACTTAGTATTACTCTCGCCCAAGGACACTTAATTTCATAGTTCTGTTGTGATCCAGTACTTTAGTGCTGGTATGATCGCACCCTAATGTGATGCGAAGAAAGTGTTGGTAAGCCTTACCTTGGTCTCACGATGGGAAGCGGTGTAGACTAGACCCGGAAGATTTGGGGTCGGATCAAAGTAAAAAAAAGAGGAGTAAAACACGAAGACTTCTCAAGTGGTAACTCAACTTAGTACTACTCTCACCCAAGCATGCTTAACTTGAAAGTTCTTATATGATCTAATGCTTTAATGCTGGTATGATCGCACCCACAAGGTGATGCGAAGAAAATGTAGTTAAGTGTTTCCTTGGGCTCACGATGGCAAGCAATGTAGACTAGACCAGGGAGATTTGGGGTCGGATCGAAGTAAGAATAGAAAGAGAGGAGTGCAGCACGAGTACTTCCTAAGTGGTCACCCAACTTAGTACTACTCTCGCCCAAGTACGCTTAAATTCATAGTTCTGATGGGATCCGGGTCTTTAGTGGTGGTCTGATCGCACCCAGAAGGTGATGTGAAGAAAATGTCGTTAAGCCTTACCTTGGGCTCATGATGGGAAGTGATGTAGAGTAGACTAGGGAGATTTAGGGTCGGATCAAAGTAAAAAAAGAAATAGAGGAGTGCAACACGAGAACTTTCTAAGAGGTCACCGAATTTAGTACTACTCTTTGCCTAAGCATGCTTTACTTCTATATTCTAATTGGATCTGGTGCTTTAGTGCTAGTATGATCGCACCGAAAAGGTGATGCGAAGAAAAAATAGTTAAGCCTTACCTTGGGCTCATGATGGGAAGCGGTGTAGACTAGATTGGAAAGATTTGAGGTTTGATTGAAGTAAAAATCGAAAATGAGGAATGCAACACGAGGACTCCCCAAGTGGTCACACAACTTAGTACCACTCTCGCCCAAGAAGGCTTAACTTTATAGTTTTGATGGGATCCGGTGCTTTAGTGCAGGTATGATCGCACCTATAAGGTGATGGGAAGAAAATGTCATTAAGCCTTACCTTGTGGTCATGATGGGAAGCAGTGTAGACTAAGCTAGGTAGATTTGGGTTCAGATCAAAGAAAATGTCGTTAAATCCTATCTTGAGCTCACGATGGGAAGTAGTGTAGACTAGATCGAGAAGATTTGGGGTTGGATCAAAGTAAGAAAAGAAAAATAGGAGTGCAACATGAGGATTTTCCAAGTGGTCACGCAATTTAGTACTACAATCACCCAAGCATGCTCAACTTCAGAATTCTTATGGGATCCGGTGCTTTAGTGCTGGTATGATCCCATCCGTATGGTGATGCGAAGAAAATGTCGTCAAACCGTAACTTGGGCTCGGGATGGGAAGAAGTATAGACTAGACCGGAGAGATTTGGAGTCGGATTGAAATAAAAAAAGATGAGTAAAACACAAGGACTTGTCAAGTGGTCACCCAACTGAGTACTACTCTCTCTAAAGCAACTAACTTTAGAGTTCTGATGCGATCCGATGCTTTAGTGCCGATGTTATCGCACCTGTAATCCGATGCTTTAGATCGGGGTGATTTGGGTTAGGATCAATATAAAAAAAGGAGTGCAACAGAAGGTCTTCCCACTTGGTCACCCAACTTAGTACTACTCTCGCCCAAGCACGCTTAAATTTAGAGTTCTGATGAGATCTGGTGCTTTCGTGGTTGTATGATCACACATGTAAGGTGATGCGAAGAAAATTTTGTTAAGCCTTATCTTGGGCTCACGATCGGAAGCGGCGTAGGCTTGACCAGGGAGATTTGGGGTCGAATCAAAGTAAAAAAAGAAAAAGAGGAGTACAACCACGAGGACTTCTCAAGTGGTCATCCAACTTAGTAACACTCTCACCCAAACACGCTTAAATTCAGAGTTATGATGGGATCCGGTTCTTTAGTGCTGATATGATCACACCCGTAAGGTGATGCGAACAAAATGTTGTTAAAGCTTACCTTGAGCTCACGATGGTATGCGGTGTAGACTAGACCCGGAAAATTTGGGGTCCGATCGAATTAAAAAAAAAGAGGAGTGCAACACGAGGACTTCCTAAATGGTCACTAACTTAGTACAACTCTCACCCTAGCACGTTTAACTTAGTGCAACATGGTGTTTTATGTTGGAATGTCCATAAAGTAGCTTGTTATAATTATTTTTTTGTATTTAGTTATTTCTCAGACTTTTGTAGTACTGATTTTTTTATGAATTGAAAGTTTTATTTTAAATTAAAGTGTGTTTATAAATTACTCAAGTCCTTGAACCATTATCAACGAAATAATAGTGAAGATAAAATCGTCTCTAGATGAACTCTTCTAAAATAGTTCAAACGATATTCACAGTTTAGGATCGACTAGGCAATCGAATCTGACTATGAATGTTAGTTGAACCATTGGATGTCAGTGTTGGGGCATAAGAGTGGAGACTTAAATGGTTAACCTAGACAGTTATGAACATGTTGAATAGACTGGTAACAAATTAGTTTAGAGCCTAAAACAGTTTATCTAGCTCTAAATTTAATTGGTATACCTTAAGGGTATTTTTTCTAAATACCTTAATCTTGAGGCGAATATGTAATTTTACTTGGTTAGTTGTAATTTTTGATATGTCAAATGAGTGAGATTGAATTGGCGTGTAATACCTTGGCTGTTGAAATTGTAATTTAATTAAGTAGAAATTGCATGATTCATAGATATGGAAATTCGTGGATGGATTGTGAAAGCAACAATATCACCTTATGCTTTATTGATGAGTGTTTGAATAAATTAACTTTGCCAAGTATTCAATGAAACGAGTCATTGAATAAGACTTGTGAATTGTACGAGACAATTTACTATGATGTCTTTCTTATTCACAGTCACTAAAGGAGTTAAAAAACTAATAACAAGAGGGGTAAAATGATAATTTTATATTCCACTCTTGTTACTGATATTCACGATGGGTATTATGTTAAAATGTTCTGTGGACAGTGAAAATAAATAGAGTTTTTTTACACCAACAGGAAAATGTAGTGTGCATTAATCGAGAGTTGATTCAGCATCAAACCTATAGTGGAGTCGTATGATGTCAGGATTAAATAGGTCAGAAATTTATTGAGATAAATTCGTCCGATATTTTAATCCTAACCTTTATTCATGTGGGTCCATTCGGTCTCAGCAATAGCTCAGAAAATAGGATTAGAAAAACAAACTAAGTTGTACAAAAATGTGTTTTGGTGCCAAGTCATATTTCCTACACCTATATGTGATACGCGATGTCACTTAAGTTAGTTAAGTGTAATTGTTGAATTGAAATAATTATTTATTATTTGTTAATTATTAGATAATCAGTTAAATAAAATAAATTTATTAATTAATCGATCATGATCAATTATATATATGAATTGGGTTGATGAATTTTGATATGACTAAAAGTCTAGGAGATCATGTAATTTTTGACAATAATAGATAATTAGGAGAATTTTTGGAAATTTTATAATATATGGGTATATTTATAAATATTGAAAATTATATTTGATAAATAGCTCAGAGAATAGGAATGAAAAAACAAACTAAGTTGGACCGAAATGTGTTTTGGTGCCAAATCATATTTCCTACACCTATACATGATTGGTGATGCCATTTATATTAGTTAAGTGTAATTGTTGTATTTAATTAATTATTTATTATTTTCTAATTATTAGATAATTAGTTAAATAAAATTAATTAATTAATTAATTGATAATGATCAATTATATTTATCAATTGGGTTGATGAATTTCGATACAACTATAACTCATGGAGATCATGTAATTTTCGTCAATAATAGATAATTAGGAGAATTTTCAGAAATTTTATAATATATGGGTATATTTATAAATACCAAAAATTACCTTTTGATAAATATCTAATAGCAATTTGATTGCAAATAGATAATGAATATTAGATATAGTTGTTGTTATCAACACAAAAGAAAAAAAATGTTTTCTCCTCTCACTACTGTTGCCGCTGAAATTAATCTGAAGAAGGAAGATTTAATTTTTCTTTTTGAATCGTTTTGAGAGCTCACACTCAAATTCCTACATAAAATTCTTGTGATATATATTTCCGATATTAACGGTATTTTCGATATTAACGGGTGGTTGTTGGTGGACTAATTCGGAAATCCTTCGTGGAAGATCAAGTTCGTGATGTTGATCTTAAAGCTTAAAGAGCACGGAGAATGCTCGAGGAAGTTTCATCTGTTCAGAAATTCTCCGATACAAAGTAAATGTGAAAATTTATTTTCTCTTAATCTATTCATTTTAATATAGTATATGTATGATCAAAGTAAAATTGGTTTTAAATGATTTAATATGACTAAATAAGTTAAATCAAATTTTTTATATTCCGCCTTTGTACCGTTCATGGTTCAAATCTAATTTTCTTTAATTTTTTAAACCGATCGATCCTAGGAACTGGTATCAAAGCGTAGGCTTAAGATTATGCATATAAATAATTAAAATGAACGTATCTTGAATTTTATGGATATTGTGTTTGTATGGTAAATTCAAAATTATTTTGAATATGTTTTGTGATTGGATCTCGCACTATTGGCTCTAGGTGTTTTTTATTTTAAATTGATGTACGCCAAATTTGAGGCATAGGAATTTATAATAATTTAATTATTACAATTATTATAAATTTGAAATTCGTTGTAAATTCATCGTGTGGACTAGATCGGGAAAGTTTGGGGTCGGATCGAACTAAAAAAAAAAAGTGCAACACGAGGACTTCCCAAGTGGTCACCTAACTTAGTACAACTCCTGCCCAAGCACGCTTAACTTCGGGGTTCTAATTGGATCCGGTGCTTTAGTGCTGGTATGATCGCACCCATAAGGTGATGCGAAGAAGTGGTGTACACTAGACGGTGAGATTTTGGGTCCGATCGAAGTAAAAAAAAAGAGGAGTGCAACACAAGAACTTCCCAAATGGTGACCCAACTTAGTACTACTCTCGCCCAAGCACAGTTAACGTGGGAGTTCTGATGGGATCCGATGCTTCGGTGCTAGCATGATCGCACCCGTAAGGTCATACTTAGAAAATGTTGTTAAGCCTTACCTTTGGCTCACGATTGCAAGTGATGAGGACTAGACCGGGGAAATTTGGGGTCGGATTGAAGTAAAAAATAGAGGAGTGCAACACGAGGGCTTCCCAAGTGGTCACCCAACCTAGTATTACTCTCGCCCAAGCACGCTTGACATCAGAGTTCTGATGGGATCCGGTGCTTTAGTGTTGGTATGATCGCACCCATAAGATGATGCGAAGAAAATGTGGTTAAGCCTTACCTTGGGCTCATGATGGGAAGTGGTGTAGACTAGACAGGAAAATTTTGGAACTGATCGAATTAAAAAAAAAGTACAGCGCAACAAAGGGTCACCCAACTTTGCACAACTCTCACCCAAGCACACTTAACTTCTGAGTTTTGATAGAGTCTGATTCTTCAATGCTGATATGATCATCCCCGTAAGGTGATGCGAAGAAAATGTTGTTAAGCCTTACCTTGGGCTTACGATTAGAAGTGGTGTGGACTAGATCGGGGAAGTTTGGGGTCGGATCGAACTAAAAAAAAAGAGGAGTTCAACACGAGGACTTCCCAAGTGGTTACCAACTTAGAACTACTCTCGCCCAAGCACGCTTAATGTGGGAGATCTAATGGGATCCGATGCTTCGGTGCTGGTATGATCACCCCCGTAAGGTAATGCTTAGAAAATGTTATGAAGCCTTACCTTGGACTCACGATTAAAAGTGGTGTGGACTAGATTGGGGAAGTTTGGGGTCGGATCAAAGTAAAAAAAAAAAAGGAGTGCAACACGAGGACTTCCCAAGTGGTCACCCAACTTAGTACTACTCCCGCACAAGCACGCTTAGCTTCGAGGTTCTTATTGGACCCAGTGCTTTAAGCCTTGCCTTGTGCTCATGATGGGAAGTGGTGTAGACTAGATGGTGAGATTGTGGGTCGGATCGAAGTAAAAAAAGGGAGGAGTGCAACATGAGGACTTCACAAATGGTCACCCAAAGGGAGGAGTGCAACATGAGATCCGATGCTTCGGTGCTGGTCTGATCGCACCCGTAAGGTGATGCATAGAAAATGTTGTTAAGCCTTACCTTTGGTCATGATTTCAACTGGTGCGGGCTAGACTAGGGAAATTTGGGGTCGGATCGAAGTAAAAAAAAAGAGGAGTGAAAGACGAGGACTTCCCAAGTGGTCACTCAACTTAGTACAACTCCCACCCAAGCACACTTAACTTCGGAGTTCTTATGGGATCCGATACTGTATTGCTGGTATGATCGCACCCGTAAGGTGATGCGAAAAAAATGCAGTTAAGCCTTACCTTGGGATCATCATGGGAAGTGGTCTACAGTAGACAGGAAGATTTTGGGACGGATCAAAGTAAAAATAATGTATAGTGCAATACAAGGACTTCCCAAAGGCTCACCCAACTTTGTACAACTTTCTCCCAAGCACACTTAACTTCCGAGTTTTGATGGAATCCGATGCTTTAGTGCTGATGTGATCACCCCCGCAAGGTGGTGCGAAGAAAATGTCCCTAAGCCTTACCTTGGGCTCACGATTACAAGTGGTGTGGACTAGATCTAGGAAGTTTGGGGTCGGATCGAACTAAAAAAAAGAGGAGTGCAACACGAGGACTTCCCAAGTGGTCACCCAACTTCGTACTACTCCCTCCCAAGCACGCTTAACTTTGGGGTTTTAATTGGATCCGGTGCTTTAGTGCTGGTATGATCGCAACCTTAACGTGATGTGAAAAAAATGTGGTTAAGCCTTGCCTTGTGCTCATGATGGGAAGTGGTGTAGACTAGACGGTGAGATTTTTGGCCGGATCGATGTAAAAAAAAGAGGAGTGCTACACAAGTACTTCCTAAATGGTCACCCAACTAAGTACTACTCTCGCCCAAGCACACGTAACGTGGGAGTTCTGATGGGATCCGATGCTTCGGTGCTGGTATGATCGCACTCGTACGGTGATGCTTAGAAAATGTTGTTAAGCCTTAGCTTTGGCTCACGATTGCAAGTGGTCTGGAATAGATCGGAGAAATTTGGGGTCGAATAGAAGTAAAAAAAAAAGGAGTGCAACATGAGGACTTCCCAAGTGGTCACCCAACTTAGTACTGCTCTCGCCCAAGCTCTCTTAACTTCAGAGTTCTGATGAGATACGGTGCTTTAATGGTGGTATGATCACCCCCGTAAGGCGATGCGAAGAAAATGTCGTTAAGCCTTATCTTGGGCTAACGATTACAAGTGGTGTGGAGTAGATTGGGGAAGTTTGGGGTCGGATCATAGTAACAAAAAAAGAGGAGTGCAATGCTAGGATTTCTTAAATGGTCACCCAACTTAGTACTAATCTTGCCCAAGCACACTTAACGTGGGAGTTCTGATGGGATCCGATGCTTCGGTGCTTGTATGATCACACCCGGAAAGTGATGCTTAGAAAATGTTTTTAAGCCTTACCTTGGGCTCACGATTACAAGTGGTGTGGACTAGACCAGGGAAATTTGGGGTCGGATAGAAGTAAAAAAAAGAAGTGCAACACGAGGACTTCCCAAGTGGTCACCCAACTTAGTACTACTATCGCCCAAGCTCGCTTAACTTCAGAGTTCTGATGAGATACGGTGCTTTAGTGCTGGTATGATCGCAACCGTAAGTTGATGCGAAGAGAATGTGGTTAAGCCTAACCTTGGGCTCATGATGGCAAGTGGTGTAGACTAGAGGGGAGGATTTTGGGACGCATCGAAGTGAAAAAAAGTACAGTACAACACGAGGACTTATCAAAGGGTCACCCAACTTTGTACTACTTTCACCTAAGCACACTTAACTTCTGATTCTTGATGGAATCCAATGCTTCAGTGCTGGTATGATCACCCCCGTAAGGGGATGCGAAGAAAATGTCGTTAAGCCTTACCTTGGGCTCATGATTACAAGTAGTGTGGACTAGATCAGTGAAGTTAGGGGTCGGATCGAAGTAAAAGAAAAGAGGAGTGCAGCACGAGGACTTCCCAAGTAATCACCCAACTTATTACTACTCTTGCACAAGCACGCTTAACTTCGGGGTTCGAATTGGATCTGGTTCTTTAGTGCTAGTATGATTTCACCCGAAAAGCGATGCGCGGAAAATGTGGTTAAGTCATTCCTTGGGGTCATGATGGGAAGTGGTGTAGACTAGACGAGAATATTTTGGGATGCATCGAAGTAAAAAAAAGGACAGTACAACACGAGGACTTCCCAAAGGGTCACCTAACTTTGTACTACTCTCGCCCAAGCACACTTAACTTCCGATTCTTGATGGAATCCAATGCTTCAGTGTTGGTATGATCACCCCCGTAAGGTGATGCGAAGAAAATGTCGTTAAGCCTTACCTTGGGCTCACGATTACAAGTGGTGTGGACTAGATCGGTGAAGTTTGGGGTCGGAATGAAGTAAAAAAAAGAGGAGTGCAACACGAGGACTTCCTAATTAATCACCAAAATTAGTACTACTCCTGCACAAGCACGCTTAACTTCGGGGTTCTACTCTCTCCCAAGCATACTTAACGTGGCAGTTTTGATGGGATCCGATGCTTCGATGCTGGTATGATCACACCCGTAAGGTGATGCTTAGAAAATGTTGTTAAGCCTTACCTTTGGCTCACGATTGCAAGTGGTGTGGACTAGACCGGGGAAGATTTTGGGACGGATCGAAGTAAAAAAAAGTACAGTGCAACACGAGGACTACCCAAAGGGTCACCCAAGTTTGTACAACTCTCACCCAAATACATTTATCTTCTGAGTTTTGATAGAATCCGATGCTTCAATGCTAGTATGATCACCCCCGTAAGCTGATGTGAAGAATATGTTGTTAAGCCCTACCTTGGGCTCACGATTACAAGTGGCATGGACTAGATCGGGGAAGTTTGGGGTCGGGTCGAACTAAAAAAAAGAGGAGAACAACACGAGGACTTCCCAAGTGGTTACCAACTTAGTACTATTCTCACCTAAGCACGCTTAACTTTAGAGTTCTTATGGGATTCGATGCTTTAGTGCTGGTATGACCGCATCCGTAAGGTGATGCGAAGAAAATATGGTTAAGCCTTGCCTTGGGCTCATGATAGGAAGTGGTGTAGACTAGACGGTGAGATTTTGGGTCGGACCGAAGTTAAAAAAAGAGGAGTGCAACTTAGAACTACTCTCGCCCAAGCACACTTAATGTTGGAGATGTAATGGGATCCGATGCTTCGGTGCTGGTATGATCACCCCCGTAAGGTGATGCTTAGAAAATGTTGTTAAGCCTTACCTTGGGCTCATGATTACAACTTGTGTGGACTAGATCGGGGAAGTTTGGGGTCGGATCGAACTAAAAAAAAAGAGAAGTGCAACACGAGGACTTCCCAAGTGGTCACCCAACTTAGTACAACTCCTGCCCAAGCACGCTTAACTTCAGGATTCTAATTGGATTCGGTGCTTTAGTGCTGGCATGTTGCACCCGTAAGGTGATGCGAAGAAGTGGTGTACACTAGACGGTGAGATTTTAGGTCCGATCGAAGTAAAAAAAAAGAGGAGTGCAACACAAGGACTTCTTAAATGGTCACCCAACTTAGTACTACTCTCGCCCAAGCACACTAAACTTGGGAGTTCTGATGGGATCCGATGCTTTTGGTGCTAGCATGATCACACCCGTAAGGTCATACTTAAAAAATGTTGTTAAGCCTTACCTTTGGCTCACGTTGCAAGTGGTGAGGACTAGACTGGGGAAATTTGGGGTCAGATCGAAGTAAAAAAAGAGTAGTGCAACACGAGGACTTCCCAAGTGGTCACCCAACTTAGTACTATTCTCGGCCAAGCAGGCTTAACTTCAGAGTTTTGATGAGATCCGGTGCTTTAGTGCTGGTATGATCACACCCGTAAGGTGATGCGTATAAAATGTGGTTAAGCCATACTCAATAATGATCATATTTATTGCAAGGATTTAAGTTGGTACGCTTTTGTGTATGCCATGATCGCACACGTAAGGTGGTTTGGTGAGATTTGGGGTCAGATCGAAGTAAAAAATAAAAGTGGAGTGCAATACGAGGACATCCGAAATGGTCACCCAACTTAGTACTATTCTCGCCCAAGAACACTTAACTCCGAGTTCTGATGAGATTCAGTGCTTTAGTGCTGGTATGATCGTACACAAAAGGTGATGTGAAGAAAATGTAGCTAAGCCATACCTTGGGCACTGGATGAGAAGCGGTGTATACTAGAACAAGAAGATTTGGGTTCGAATCAAAGTCAAAAAAAGAAAACGAGGAGTGCAACACGACGACTTCCATGTGGTCAACCAACATAGTACAACTCTCGCGCAAACAAACTTAACATCAGAGTTTTGATGGAATCCAATGCTTTACTGTTGGTATGATCGCACCGGCAAGGTTATTCGAAGAAAATGTAGTTTAGCTTAACCTTGGGCTCACGATGGGAAGCAGTGTAGACTAGACCGGAGAGATTTGGGGTCAGATCGAAGTAAAAAAAAAGGAGTACAACACGTGGACTTCCTAAGTGATCACCCAACTTAGTACTACTCTCAACCAAGGACTTCCTAAGTGATCACCAAAAAAAAGGAGTGCAACACGAGGATTTCCCAAGTGGATGGATCGAAGTAAAAAAAATGTAGTGCAACGCGAGGACTTCTCAAGTTCTCACCCAACTTAGTATTGCTCTGACCCAAGCACACTTAACTTCCGAGTTCTACTGGGATCTGGTGCTTTAGTGCTGGTAGGATCACCCCTGTAAGGTGATGCGAAGAAAATGTAGTTAAGCCTTACCTTTGGCTCATGTTAGGAAGTGGTGTAAACTAGGCTGGGGATATTTAGGGTGGGATCGAAGTAAAAAAAAGAGGAGTGCAACACGAGGAGTTCCCAAGTCGTCACCTAACTTAGAACTACTCTCGCCCAACCACGCTTAACTTCAGAGTTATGATGGGATCTAGTACATTAGTGCTGGTATGATCGCACTCGCAAGGTGATTCAAAGAGAATGTGGTTAAGCCTTACCTTGGGCTCATGATAGGAAGTGGTGTAGACTAGACGAGGAGATTGCAAGTAGTGTAGACTAGACCGGGGATATTTTGGCTCATATCGAAGTTAAAAAAAGAGCAGTGCAACACGAAGACTTCCCAAGTGATCAAGAAACTTAGTATTACTCTCATCCAAGGATGCTTACCTTTGGAGTTCTGATGGGATCCAATGCTTTAGTGCTAGTATGATTGCACCCATAAGGTGATGCGAAGAAAATGTGGTTACGCCTTACCTTGGGCTCATGATGGGAAGTGCTGTAGTCCACACGGGAAGATTTTGGGATGGATCGAAGTAAAAAAGAAAAAAAAAGTGCAACACGAGGACTTCCCAAGTGATCACCCAACTTAGTACTACTCTCAACCAAGCACGCTTAACTTCGGAGTTCTGATGGGATATGGTGCTTTAGTGCTGGTATGATCGCACATGTAAGGTGATGCGAAGAAAATGTCGTTAAGCCTTACCTTGTGCTCATGATGGGAAGTGGTGTAGACTAGACGAGAAAATTTTAGGACGGATCGAAGTAAAAAAACGAAAAGTTCAACACGAGGACTTCCCAAAGGGTCACCCAACTTATTACTACTCTCCCCCAAGCACACTTAACTCTGGAGTTCTGATGGGATCTGATGCTTCAGTGCTGGTATGATTACACCTGTAAGGTGGTGCGAAGAGAATGTCGTTAAGAGTTACCTTGGGCTCACGATTATAAGTGGTGTTGACTAGATCGAGGAAGTTTCCAGTCGGATCGAAGTAAAAAAAAACAGGAGTGAAACACGAGGACTTCCCAAGTGGTTACCAAACTTAGTACTACCCTTTCCCAAGCACGCTTCAATTCAGAGTTCTGATGGGATCCAATGCTTTATTGCTTGTATGATTGCACCTGTAAGGTGAGGCGTATAAAATGTTGTTAAGCCTTACCTTGGGCTCATGATGAGAAGTGGTGTAAACTAGACGGGGAGATTTTGGGTCAAATGGAAGATAAAAAAAATAGGAGTGCAACACGAGGACATCCCAATTGGTAACCCAACTTAGTATTACTCTCGCTCAAGCACGCTTAACTTCCGAGTTCTGATGGGATCCGATGCTTTAGTGCCGGTACGATCACACCCATAAGCCAAGCGAAGAAAATGTCAAAAAGACTTATCTTGGGCTCATGACGGGAAGTGGTGTAAACTAGACTGGGGAGATGTTGGGTCAGATCGAAGTAAAAAAAAGAGTGCAACACGAGGACTTCCCAAGTGGTCACCCAACTAAGTACTACTCTCACCCAAGCACGCTTAACATTGAAGTTCTCATGGGATCCGATGCTTTAGTGCTGGTATTATCACACTCATAAGGTGATACGAAAAAAATGTTGTTATGCCTTACCTACTCTTGCCCAAGCATGCTTAAATTCAGAGTTCGGATGGGATTCAATGCTTTAGTATTGGTATGATTGCACCCGTAAAGTGATGCTTAGAAAATGTTGTTAAGCCTTACCTTGGGCTCACGATTACAAGTGGTGTGGACTCGACCGGAGAAATTTAGGGTCGAATCGATGTAAAAAAAATGAGGAGTGCAACACGAGAACTTCCCAAGTGATCACCCAACTTAGTACTTCTCCTTCCCAAGCACGCTTAACATCCGAGTCCTGATGGGATCTGGTACTTTGTGTTGGTCTGATCACACCCGTAAGGTGATGCGAAGAAAATGTCATATGCCTTATCTTGGGCTCATGATGGGAAGTGGTGTAGACTAGACCGGGTAGATTTTAGGTCAAATTGAAGTAAAAGAAAACGAGGAGTGCAACACAAGGACTTCCCAAGTGATCACCCAACCTAGTACTACTCTCGCCAAGCACGCTTAACTTTAGAGTTCTGATGGGATCCAGTGCTTTAATGCTGGTATGGTCGCACCTGTAAGGTGATGCAAAAAAAATGTGGTTAAGCCTTGCGTTCGGCTCATGAAGGGAAGTAGTGAAGACTAGATGGGAAGATTTTGGGACGAATCGAAGTAAAAAAAGAAGAGTGCAACACGAGGACTTCCCAAAAGGTCACCCAACTTAGTACTACTCTCGCCCAAGTACACTTAACATTGGAGTTCTGATGGGATTTGATGCTTTAGTGCTGGTATGATCGCACCCGTATGGTGATGCGAAGAGAATGTCGTTAGGCCTACCTCGGGCTCACGATTACAAGTGGTGTGGACTAGAACGAGGAAGTTTGGGGTCGGATAAGTAAAAAAAAGTGGAGTGCAACACGAGGACTTCCCAAGTGGTCACCCAACTAAGTTCTTCTCTCGCACAAGCACACTTAACTTCGGAGTTCTGATGGGATCCGTTGCTTTAGTGTAGGTATGATCGCACCCGTAAGATGATGCGTAGAAAATGTGGTTAAGTCTAACTTGGGCTCATGATTGGAAGTGGTGTAGACTAGACGGGAAAATTTTAGGTCAGATCGAAGTAAAAAAAAATAAGAGAGCAACACGAGGACTTCCCAAGTGGTAACCTAACTTAGTACTAGTCTCGCCCAAGCACGCCTAACTTCGGAGTTCTAATGGGATCCGATGCTTTAGTGCTGGTATGATTGCAGTTGTAAGGTGTTGTAAAGAAAATGTCGTTAAGCCTTACCTTGGGCTCTCGATGGGAAATGGTGTAGACTAGATAGGAAGATTTTAGGATGGAACGAAGTAAAAAAAAATGCAGTGCAACACGCGGACTTCCCAAGTTGTCCTCCAACTTAGTACTACTCTCGCCCAAGCACGCTTAACTTCTGAGTTCAGATGGGATCCAATGCTTTAGTGCTAGTATGATCACCCCCGTAAGGTGATGCGGAGAAAATGTTGTTATTACCTACTCTCGCCCAAGCATGCTTAAATTAAGAGTTTTGATGGGATCCGGTGCTTTAGTGCTGGTATAATCGCAATCGTAAAGTGATGCTTAGAAAATGTTGTTAAGCCTTACCTTGTGCTCACGATTGCAAGTTGTGTGGACTAAACTGGAGAAATTTGGGGTTGGATTGAAGTAAAAAAGAGGGAGGAGTGCAACACGAGGACTTCCCAAGTTGTCACCCAACTTAGTACTACTCTCGCCCAAGCACGTTTAACTTCCAAGTCCTCATGAGATCCGGTGCTTTTGTGCTGGTCTTATAACACCCGTAAGGTGATGTGAAGAAAATATCGTAAGCCTTACCTTGGCTCATGATGGGAAGTGGTGTAGACTAGACCGGGGGGATTTTAGGTCGGATCGAAGTTAGAAAAAAAAAGAGGAGTGCAACATGAGGACTTCCTGAATGGTCACCCAACTTAATACTACTCTCGTCCAAGCACACTTAACTTTGGAGTTCTGATGGGATTCGGTGATTTAGTGCCGGTATGATCACACCCGTAATGTCAAGCGAAGAAAATGTCAATAAGCCTTACCTTGGGCTCATAATTGTAAGTGGTGTGGGCTAGACTAGGAAATTTGGGGTCAGAATGTAGTAAAAAAAAAGAAAGCAGTGCAACACGAGGACTTCCCAAGTGGTCACCCAACTTAGTACTATTCTCGCCCAAACACGTTTAACTTCTGTGTCCTGAAAAGATCCGATACTTTTGTGTTGGTCTGATCACACCCGTAAAGTCATGTGAAGAAAATGTCAATATGGCTTTCCTTAGGCTCATGATGGGAAGTGGTGTAAACTTGACTGGGGAGATTTTGAGAAGGATCGAAGTAAAAAAACAAAAGAGAAGTGCAACACGAAGACTTCCCAAGTGGTCACCCAACTTATTACTACTCTCAGTCAAGCCCACCTAACTTTGATGTTCTGATGGGATCCGGTGCTTTAGTGCTGGTATGATCACACCCGTAAGGTGATGCGAAGAAAATGTTGTTAAGCTATTGGGCTCATGATGGGATGTGGTGTAGACTAGACCGGGGATATTTGGAGTCATATCGAAGTAAAAAAAGAGCAGTGCAACACGAGGACTTCCCAAGTGATCACAAAACTTAGTATTACTCTCGTCCAAGCACGCTTACCTTTGGAGTTCTGATCAGATCTGATGCTTTAGTGCTGGTATAATTGTACCCATATGGTGATGCGAAGAAAATGTGGTTACGACTTACCTTGGGCTCTTGATGGGAAGTGGTGTAGACTAGACGAGAAGATTTTGGGACGGATCGAAGTAAAAAAAAGAAGAGTGCAACACGAGGACTTCCAAAAGGGTCACCAACTTAGTACAACTCTCAACCAAGCACACTTAACTTTGGAGTTCTGATGGAATCCGGTGCTTCAGTGCTGGTATGATCACCCACGTAAGGTGATGCGAAGAAAATGTCATTAAGACTTACCTAGGCCTAACGATTACAAGTGGTGTGGGCTAGATCAGGGAAGTTTGGGGTCGGATCGAAGTAAAAAAAGAGGAGTGCAACACAAGGAGTTCCCAAATGGTCACCCAACTTAGTACTATTCTCACCCAAACACGCTTAACTTCCATGTTCTGGTGGGATCCGGTGCTTTAGTGCCTATATGATCACACTCGTAAGGTCAAACGAAGAAAATGTCAATAATACCTTGGGCTCATGATGGGAAGTGATGTAAACTAGACAAGGAAGATTTTGGGTCAGATCGAAGTAAAAAAAAAGGTGTGTAACTCGTGGACTTCCAAAGTGGTCACCCAAATTAGTACTACTCTCGCCCAAGCACGCTTAACTTTGAATTTCTCATGGGATCCGATGCTTTAGGGCTGCTATGATCACACTCGTAAGGTGATGCGAAGAAAATGTCGTTAAGCCTTAGCTTGGGCTCATGATGGGAAGTGGTGAAGACTAGGTGGGAAGATTTTGGAATGGATCGAAGGAAAAAATGAAGAAGAGTGCAACACGAGGACATCCCAAAGGGTCACCCTACTTAGTACTACTGTCTCCCAAAACACTTAACTTTGGATTTGGAGTTCTGATGGGATCCATTGCTTTAGTGCGGGTATGATCGCACCCGTTAGGTGATGCGAAGAGAATGTCGTTAAGCCTTATCTTGGGCTCACGATTACAAGTGGTGTGGACTAGATCGGGGAAGTTTGGCGTCGAATGGAAGTAAAAAAAAAGAGAAGTGCAAGACAAGGACTTCGTAATTGGTCAGCAAACTTCATCTTACTCTCGCCCAAGCACACTTAACTTTGGAGTTTTGATGGGATCCGTTGCTTCAGTGCTAGAATAATCGCACCCGTAAGGTCATTGCGAAGAGAATGTTGTTAAGCCTTACCATGGGCTCACGATTACCAGTGGTGTGGACTAGAGCTGGGAAGTTTTTGGTGGGATCGAAGTAAAAACAAAAGAGGAGTGCAGCACGCGGACTTCCCAACTGTTCACCCAACTTAGTACTACTCTCGCTTAAGCACGCTTGGCTTCGGAGTTCTGATGGGATCCAGTGCTTTCATGCCGTTATGATCAGACTCGTAAAGTCAAGCAAAGAAAATGTCAATAAGCCATACCTTGGGCTCGTGATGGGAAGTGGTGTAAACAAGACCGGGGAGATTTTGGGTCAGATCGAAGTAAAAAACGAGGAGTGCAACACGAGGACTACTCAAGTGGTCACCCAACTTAGTACTACTCTCGCCCAAGCACGCTTATCTTTAAAGTTCTCATGGGATCTAGTTTACTGTTGGTATGATCACACCCATAACGTGATGTAAAGCAAATGTCGTTAAGCCTTACCTTGAGCTCATGATGGGAAGTGGTGAAGACTAGACTGGGGAGATTTTGGGACAGATTGAAGTAAAAGAAAACGAGAAGTGCAACATGAAGACTTCCGAAAAGGTCACCCAACATAGTACTACTCTCACAAAAGCCCACTTAACTTTAGAGTTCTTATAGTATCCGATGCTTTAGTGCTGGTATGATTGCACCAGTAAGGTGATGCGAAGACAATGTCGTTAAGCCTTACCTTGGGCTCACGATTACAAGTGGTGTGGACTAGAGCGGGGAAGTTTAGGGTCCGATTGAAGTAAAAAAAGAAAGAGGTGTATAACATGATGACTTCCCAAGTGGTCACCCAACTTAGTACTACTCTCGCCCAAGCACGCTTAACTTCGGAGTTCTGATGGGATCTAGTGCTTAAGTGCTGGTATGATCGCACCCGTAAGGTGATGCGAAGAAAATGTGGTAAGGCCTTGGCATGGGCTCATGATGGGAAGTGGTGTAGACTATACAGTGAGATTTTGGATCGGATCGAAGTAAAAAATAAAAGAGGAGTGCAACACGAGGACTTGCCAAGTGGTCACCCAACTTAGTACTACCCTTGCCCAAGCACGCTTCAATTCAGAGTTCTGATGGGATCCAATGCTTTATTGCTTGTATGATTGCACCTGTAAGGTGAGGCGTATAAAATGTTGTTAAGCCTTACCTTGGGCTCATGATGAGAAGTGGTGTAAACTAGACGGGGAGATTTTGGGTCAAATGGAAGATAAAAAAAATAGGAGTGCAACACGAGGACATCCCAATTGGTAACCCAACTTAGTATTACTCTCGCTCAAGCACGCTTAACTTCCGAGTTCTGATGGGATCCGATGCTTTAGTGCCGGTACGATCACACCCATAAGCCAAGCGAAGAAAATGTCAAAAAGACTTATCTTGGGCTCATGACGGGAAGTGGTGTAAACTAGACTGGGGAGATGTTGGGTCAGATCGAAGTAAAAAAAAGAGTGCAACACGAGGACTTCCCAAGTGGTCTCCCAACTTTGTACTACTCTCGCCCAAGCACGCTTAACTTTAAGGTGATGCATAGAAAATGTGTTTAAGACTTACAATGGGCTCACGATTGCCAGTGGTGTGGACTAGATTGGGGAAATTTGGGGTCAGATTGGAGTAAAAAAAAGGTCATTGCAACATGAGGACTTCCCAAGTGGTCACCCAACTTAGTACTACTCTCGCCCAACCACACTTAACTTCAAAGTTCTGATGGGATCCAGTGCTTTAATGCTGGTATGACATGACCTGTAATGTGATGCGAAGAAAATGTGGTTAAGCCTTACCTTGGGCTCATGATGAGAAGTGGTGTAGACTAGACGGGGAGATTTTGGGTCGGATCGAAGTAAAAAAAGTTGAATGTAACACGAGGACTTCCCAAATGGTCACCCAACTTAGTACTACTCTCGCCCAAGAACTCTTAACTTTGGTGTTCTGATGGGATCCGATGCTTCAGTGCTGGTATGATCGCACCCATAAGGTGATGCGTAGAAAATGTTGTTAAACCTTACCTTGGGCTAACGATTGCAAGTGAAGTGGACTAGATCAGGGAAATTTTGGGTCGGATCGAAGTAAGAAAAAAAGAGCTGTGCAATATGAGGACTTCCCAAGTGGTCACCCAAATTAGTACTACTCTCACCCAACCACTCTTAACTTCTGAGTTCTGATGGGAACTGGTGCTTTTGTGTTGGTCTGATCACACCCGTCAAGTCATGCGAAGAAAATTTCAATAAGCCTTACCTTGGGCTCATGATGGGAAGTGGTGTAAACTAGACCGAGGAGATTTTAGGTCGGATTGAAGTAAGAAAAAAGAGGAGTGCAACACGAGGACTTCCCCAGTGGTCACCCAACATAGTACTACTCTGGCTCAAGCCCGCCTAACTTTGATGTTCTGATGAGATCCGATGCTTTAGTGCTGGTAGATCACACCCGTAATGTGATGCAAAGAAAATGTAGTTAAGCCTTACCTTGGGCTCATGATGGGAAGCGGTGTATACTAGACCAGGGAGATTTTGGGTCGAATTATTGTAAAAGAAAACAAGGAGTGAAAAATGAACACTTCCCCTGTGGTCACCCAACTTAGTACTATTCTCGCCCTAGCACGCTTAGTTTCTGAGTTCTGATGGGATCCGTTGCTTTAGTGTTGGTATGCTCGCACCAGTAAGGTGATGCAAAGCAAATGTGGTTAAGCCTTAACTTGGGCTCATGATGAGAAATGGTGTAGACAAGGTGGGAAGATTTTATGATGGATCGAAGTAAAAAAAAAAGAGGAGTGCAACACGAGGACTTCCCAAAGGGTCACCAAACTTAGTATTACTCTCGCCCAACCACACTTAACTTTGGAGTTCTGATGGGATCCGATGCTTCAGTGTTAGTATGATCGCAGTTGTAGGGTGATGCGAAGACAATGTCATTAAGCCTTACCTTGGGATCACGATTACAAGTGGTGTGGACTAGATCGGGGTAGTTTGTAGTTGGATTGAAGTAAAATAAAAAAAATGAGTGCAACACGAGGACTTCCTAAGTGGTCATCCAACTTAGTACTACTCTCGCCCAAGTACGCTTAACTTCAGAGTTCTAATGGGATCCGGTGCTTTAGTGCTGGTATGACATCAGCCGTAAGGGGATGCGAAGAAAATGTGGTTAAGCTTTACCTTAGGCTAATGATGGGAAGTTATGTGAAAAAAATATGGTTAAGCCTTACCTACTCTCGCCCAAGTATGCCTAACTTCGGAGTTCTAACGGGATTTAGTGCTTTAGTGCTGGTAGACCAAGGAGATTTTAGGTTAGATTGAAGTAAGAAAAAAGAGGAGTGCAACACGAGGACTTCCCAAGTGATCACCCAACTTAGTACTACTCTTGCTCAAGCAAGCCTAACTTTGTTGTTCTGATGAGATCCGATGCTTTAGTGCTGGTTGATCACACCCGTAAGGTGATGCAAAGAAAATGTGGTTAAGCCTTACCTTGGGACGTATGGAAGTAAAAGAAAATGAGGAGTGCAACACGAGGACTTCCCAAAGGGTCACCCAACTTAGTACTACTCTTGCCCAGGCACTCTTAACTTTGAAGTTCTGATGGGATCCGATGCTTTAGTGCTGGTATGATTACACCCGTAAGGTGATGCGAAGACAATGTCGGTAACCCTTTCCTTGGGCTATCGATTACAAGTGGTGTGGACTATGTGGTTAAGCCTTACCTTGGGCTCATGATGGGAAGTGGTAAATACTAGATGGAAGGATTTTGGGACGGGTTAAAGTAAAAAAAAAGAGGAGTGCAACACCAGGACTTCCCAATTGGTCACAAAACTTAGAAGTTCTGATGGGATCCGGTGCTTTAGTGCCGGTATGATCACACCCGTAAGGTGATGCATAGTCGCCCAGGGCATAAGGGGCAATAAGACTTGACGGCATCCTCATCTTCTTCCGGCTTATCACCGGCAGTCTGCTCAGGGTTCCAACCTCAACGGTGGCAACTAAACATGAGGATTGCGCTCGTTGCGGAAAATGTTGTTAAGCCTTACCTTAGGCTCACGATTGCGAGTGGTGTGGACTAGACCGAGGGAATTGGGGATCAGATAGAAGTAAAAAAAATAGAGAAGTGCAACACGATGACTTCCCAAGTGGTCACCAAACTTAGTACTACTCTTTCCCAAGCTCGTTTAACTCTTGAGTCCTGATGGGATCAGATGCTTATGTGCTGGTCTGATTACACCCGTAAAATCATGGAAGAAAATGTCAATAAGCCTTACCTTGGGCTCATGATGGAAAGTGGTGTAAACTAGACTGGGGAGATTTTGGGTCAAATCGAAGTAAAAAAAAGAGTAGTCCAACATGAGGACTTCCCGAGTGGTCACCCAACTTAGTACTACTCTCTCTCAAGCCCGCCTAACTTTTATGTTGTGATGGGATCCAATGCTTTAGTGCTTGTATGATCACACCCGTAAGGTGATTTTAGATCGGATCGATGGGAAGTGGTGTAGACTAGACGGGGAGATGTTGGGTCGGATCGATGTAAACTAAAATAAGAGTGCAACACGAGAACTTTCAAAGTGGTAACCCAACTTAGTACTACTCTCGCCCAAGCACGCTTAACTTCCGAGTGCTTATGGGATCCGGTGCTTTAGTGCTGGTATGATCGCACCCGTAAGGTGATGCATAGAAAATGTTGTTAAGCCTAACCTTAGGGTGATGATTGCGACTGGTGTGGACAAGACCGGGGAAATTTATGGTCGGATCGAAGTAAAAAAGAAGAGGAGTGAAACACGAGGACTTCTCAAGTGGTCACCCAACTTAGTACTACTCTCGCCCAAGCACCTTTAACTCTTGAGTCCTGATGGGATCCGATGGTTATGTGTTGGTCTGATGACACCCGCAAAATCATGCGAAGAAAATGTCAATAAGCCTTACCTTGGGCTCATGACGGGAAGTGGTGTAAACTAGACCGGGTGGATTTTGGGTCAAATCGAAGTAAAAAAAAGAGTATTGCAACACGAGGACTTCCCGAGTGGTCACCCAACTTAGTACTACTTTCGCTCAAGCCTCGCCTAACTTTTATGTTTTGATGGGATCCAGTGCTTTAGTGCTGGTATGATCACACCCGTAAGGTGATGCGAAGAAATTTTTGTTAAGCCTTACCTTGGGCTCATGATGGGAAGTAGTGTAGACTAGACCGGGGAAATTTTTGGTCAGATCGAAGTAAAAAAAAAAAGAGGAGTGCAACACGAAGACTTCCCAAGTGGTCACCCAACTTAGTACTACTCTCGCTCAAGCCCGCCTAACTTTGATGTTTTGATGGGATCAGGTGCTTTAGTCCTGGTAGATCACACCCGTAAGGTGATGCGAAGAAAATGTGGTTAAACCTTACCTTGGGCTCATGATGGAAAGTAGTGTAGACTAGACGGGGAGATTTTGGGTCGGATCGAAGTAAAAAAGAACAGGAGTGCAACACGTGGACTTCTCAAATGATCACCCAACTCAGTACTACTCTCGCCTAAGCAGATTTAACTTTGAAGTTCTGATGGGTCCGATTCTTTAGTGCTAATATGATCGCACCCGTAAGGTGATGGGTAGAAAATGTGGTTAAGCCTTACCTTGGGCTCACGATTGCAAGTGGTGTGGACTAGACCGGGGAAATTTGGGGTCGGATGGAAGTAAAAAAAAGTATAGTGCAATAAGATGACTTCCCAAATGGTCACCCAACTTAGTACTATTCTTGCCAAAGCATGCCTAACATAAGAGTTGTAAAGGAATCCGGTGCTTTAGTGCTGGTATGACATCACCCGTAAGGTGATGCGAAGCAAATGTGATTAAGCCTTACCTTGGGCTCATGATGGGAAGTGGTGTAGACTAGACGGGGAGATTATGAGTCGGATCGAAGTAAAAAAAAACAGGAGTGGAACCAGAGGACTACCCAAATGGTCACCCAACTTAGTACTACTCTCGCCCACGTAAACATAACTTTGGAGTTCAGATGGGATCCGATGCTTCAATGCTGGTATGATCACATCCGTAAGGTGTTGCGTAGAAAATGTGGTTAAACCTTACCTTGGGCTCATGATTGCAAGTGGTGTGGACTAGACTGGGGAAATTTGGGGTCAAATCGAAGTAAAAAAAAGTGCAATGCAACACGAGGACATCCCAAGTGGTCACCTAACTTAGTATTACCCGTAAAGTCATGCCAATAAAATGTCAATATGCCATACCTTGGGCTCATGATGGGAAGTGGTGTAAAATAGACCGGGGAGATTTTGGGTCGGATCGAAGTAAAGAAAAAAGTGGAGTGCAACACGAGGACTTCCCAAGTAGTCTCCCAACTTAGTACTACTCTCACTCAAGCCCTCCTAACTTTGATGTTCTAATGGGATCCGGTGCTTTAGTGCTGGTATGATCACACTCCTAAGGTGATGCGAGGAGATTTTAGTTAAGCCTTACAAGAGGCTCATGGTGGGAAGTGGTGTAGACTAGATCGGGGAGATTTTGGGTCGGATCGAACGAAAAGAAAATGAGGAGTGCAACACGAGGACTTCCAAGAAAATGTCAATAAGCCTTACCTTGGACTCATGATGGGAAGTGGTGTAAAGTAGACCGGGGAGACTTTACGGGTAATACTAAGTTAGGTGACAACTTGGGAAGTCCTCGTGTTGCACTGCACATTTTTTTACGTCGATCCATCCAAAATTCTTCTCGTCTAGTCTACACAACTTCGCATCATGAGCCCAAAGTAAGCCTTAACCACATTTTCTTCGCATCACCTTACGAATGTGATCATACCAGCACTAATGCATCGGATCCCATGAGAATTTCAAAGTTAAGCGAGAGTAGTACTAAGTTGGGTGACCAATTGGGAAGTCTTCGTGTTGCACTCCTCTTTTTTGTTACTTTGATCTGACCCAAAATCTCCCCGATCTTGTTTACACCACTTCCCATCATGAGCCCAACGTAAGGCTTAACGACATTTTCTTCGTTTGACCTAACGGGTGTGATCATACCGGTACTAAAGCCCCAGATCCCATCAAAACTCAGAAAGTTAAGTGTGCTTGGGTGAGAGTAATACTAAGTTGGGTGACCAATTAGGAAGTCCTCGTGTTGCACTTCTATTTTTCTTTTTTTACTTGGATCCGATGCAAAATCTCCCCGATCTAGTCTACACCACTTGCCATCAAGAGCCCAAGGTAAGGCTTAACGACATTTTCTTTGCATCCCTTTACGGGGGTGATCATTTCAGCACTAGAGCAACAAATCCCATCAGAACTTCAAATTTAAGCGTGCTTGGACGAGAGTAGTACTAAGTTGGGTGACCACAAGGGAAGTCCTCTTGTTGCACTCCTCTTTTTTTTCACTTCGATTCGACCTAAAATCTCCCCAGGCTAGTTGACACCACTTCCCATCATGAGCCCAAGGTAAGGCCAATTGGCATTTTCTTCGCATTACCTTACGGGTGTTGTCATACCAATACTAAAGCACAAGATCCCAATGTTAGGCTTAACCACATTTTCTTCGCATCACTTTACGAATGCGATCATACTAGCAATAAAGCACGGGATCCCATCAGATCATCAAAGTTAAGCGTGCATGGGCGAGAGTAGTACTAGGTTGGGTGACCACTTGGGAAGTCCTCGTGTTGCACTCCTCTATTTTTTTTTACTGTCCGACCGCAAATATCCCTAATCTAGTCCACACCACTTAGAGCCCAAGGTAAGGCTTAAGGACATTTTTTTGGCATCACTTTAGGGGTGCAATCATACTAGCACTAAAGCAGCGATCCCATTAGAAACTACAAAGTTAAGTGTGCTTGGGCGATAATAGTACTAGGTTGGGTGACCATTTGGGAAGTCCTCGTGTTGCATTCCTATTTTTCTTGACTTGGATCCGGCCCAAAATCTCCCCGTCTAGTCTACACAACTTTCCATCATGAGCCCAAGGTAAGAGTTAACCACATTTTCCTCACACCACCTTACCGGTGAGATCATAATCGCACTAAAGCATCGGATCCTATCAGAACTCCAAAGTTAAGCGTGTTTAAGAAGTCCTTGTGTTGCACTCCTATATTTTTTTTACTTTGATCCGATCCAAAAACTCATCGTCTAGTCTACACCACTTCCCATCCTGAGCCCATGACAAGGGTTTACCACATTTTCTTCGCATCACCTTATAGGTGTGATCATACCAGCATATAAGCACTAGATCCCATCAGAACTCTAAAGTTAAGTGTGCTTGGGCGAGAGTAGTACTAAGTTGGGTGACCACTTGGGGAGTCCTCGTGTTGCACTCATCTTTTTTTTTAAACTTCGATCCGATCCAAAATCTCACCGTCTAGTCTACACCACTTCCCATCATGAGCCCATGCCAAGGCTTAACCACATTTTCTTCGCATCACCTTACGGGTGCGATCATACCAGCACTTAAGCACTAGATTCCATCAGAACTCTGAAGTTAAGCGTGCTTGGGCGAGAGTAGTACTAAGTTGGGAGACCACTTGGGAAGTCCTCGTGTTGCACTCTTTTTTTTTACTTCGATCCGATCCAAAATCTCACCATCTAGTCTACACCACTTCCCATCATGAGCCCATGCCAAAGCTTAACCACAGTTTCTTCGCATCACCTTACGGGTGCGATCATACCAGCACTTAAGCACTAGATCCCATCAGAACTCCAAAGTTAAGCATGCTTGGGCGAGAGTAGTACTAAGTGGGTGACTACTTGGGAAGACCTCGTGTTGCACTCCTCTTTTTTTTTTTTACTTCGATCCGATCCAAAATCTCACCGTCTACTCTACGCCACTTCCCATTTGGGAAGTCCTTGTGTTGCACTCCTCTGTTTTTTACTTCGATCCGATCCAAAATCTCATCGTCTAGTCTACACCACTTCCTATCATGAGCCCATGCCAAGGCTTAACCACATTTTCTTCGCATCACCTTACGGGTGTGATCATAACAGCACTTAAGCACTGGATCCCATCAGAACTCCGAAGTTAAGAGTGCTTTGGCGAGAGTAGTACTAAGTTGGGTGACCACTTGGGAAGTCCTCGTGTTGCACTCCTCTTTTTTTTACTTCGGTCCGATCTAAAATCTCACCGTCTAGTCTACACCACTTCCCATCATTAGCCCAAGCCAAGGCTTAACCAATTTTCTTCGCAGCAGCTTATGGGTGCGATCATACCAGCACTAAAGCACATGATCCCATCAGAACTTCGAAGTTAAGCGTGCTTCGGCGAGAGTAGTACTAATTTGGGGGACCACTTGGGAACTCCTCTTGTTGCACTCCTCTTTTTTTTCTTACTTGGATCTTACTCCAAATTTCCCTTGTAATCCTGAGCCCAAGGTAAGGCTTAATGACATTGTCTTCACATCACCTTATGGGTGCGATCACACCGGCACTGAAGCATCGGATCCCATCAGAACTCCATAGTTAAGTGTTCTTGGGCGAGAGTAGTACTAAGTTGGGTGACCAATTGGGAAGTACTCGTGTTGCACTCTTCTTTTTTTTACTCTGATCCTACCCAAAATCTCCCCGGTCTAGCCTACACAACTTCCCATCATGAGCCCAAGGTAAGGCTTAAGGACTTTTTCTTTGCATGACCTTACGAGTGTGCTTATACCAGCACCAAAGCACCAGATCCCATCAGGAATGGGCGAGAGTAGTACTAAGTTGGGTGACCACTTGGGATGTCCTCGTGTCGCTTTGCTTTTTGTTTTTACTTCGATCCGTACCCAAATTTCCCCGGTCTATTCCACACCACTTGCAATCGTGAGCCCTTTTCTACGCATTACCTTACGGGTGCTATCATATCAACACTGAAGCATCGGATCCCATTAGAACTCCAAAGTAAGTGTACTTTGGCGAGAGTAGTTCTAAGTTGGGTGACCATTTGGGAAGTCCTCGTGTTGCATTCCTCCTTTTTTCTTACTTCGATCCGAACAAAAATATCCCGGTCTTGAGCTCAAGGTAAGGCTTTACAACATTTTCTTCGCATTACCTTTTGGGTGCGATCAAACAAGCACTAAAGCATCAGATCCAATTAGAACTCCGAAGTTAAGCGTGATTGAGAGTAGTACTAAGTTGGGTGATAACTTGGGAAGTCCTCGTGTTGCACTTCTCTTTTTTTTTTTACTTCGATCCGACCCTAAAATCTCCCCAGTCTAGTTTACACCACTTCCCATCATGAGCCCGAGGTAAGGCATATTGACATTTTCTTCGTATTACCTTACGGGTGTGATCATACCAGCACAAAAGTTAAGCGTGGTTGGGCGAGAGTACTACTAAGTTGGGTGACCACTTAGTAAGTCCTCGTGTTGCACTGCACTTTTTTTTACTTCGATCTGTCCCTAAATTTCCCCGATCTAGTCCACAACACTTGCAATCGTTAGCCCTTTTCTATGCATCACCTTACGGGTGCGATCATATCTGCGCTGAAGCATCGGATCCCATTAGAACTCCAAAGTTAAGTGTACTTGGACGAGAGTAGTACTAAGTTGGGTGACCATTTGGGATGTCCTCGTGTTGCCGTTAGGTAAGGCATAATGACATATTCTTCGCATCTCCTAACGGGTGTGATCATACCAGCACTAGAACAACAGATCCCATCAGAACTTCAAAGTTAAGCGTGCTTGGGCGAGAGTAGTACTAAGTTTGGTGACCAGCACTCCTCTTTTTTTTTTACTTCGTTTCGACCCCAAATTTCCCCCGTCTAGACCACACCAATTGCAATCGTGAGCCCAAGAAAAGGCTTAACGATATTTTCTTCGCATCACCTTACGGGTGCGATCATACCAGCACCGAAGCATCGGATCCCATCAGAACTCCTAAGTTAAGTGTGCTTGGGCGTCAGATGAACTAAGTTGGGTGACCACTTGGGAAGTACTTGTGTTGCACTCCTCTTTTTTTTATTACTTCGATATTACCCAAAGTCTCCCCGTTCTAGTCCATACCACTTCCTATTATGAGCCTAAGTTAAGAGTCAACTACATTTTTTTCGCATCACTTTACGGGTGCGATCATACCAGCACTAAAGCTCCGGAGCCCATCAGAACTCTAAAGATAAGCATGCTTGGGTGAGAGTAGTACTAAGTTGAGTGACCACTTGGGAAGTCCTCATGTTGCACTCCTTTTTTAATTCGATCTGACAACAATTCTCCCCGATCTAATCTACACCACTTGGAATCGTGAGCCTAAGGTAAGACTTAACTATATTTTCTTCGCATCATTTTATGGGTGCGATCATACTAGCACTAAAGAACCGGAACCCGTCAGAACTCCAAAGTTAAGCATGTTTAAGTGAAAGTAGTACTAAGTTAGGTGACCACTTGGTAAGTCCTTGTTTTGCACTTCTCATTTTTTTACTTTGATTTTCGACCCCAAATCTCCCTGGTCTAGTCTATATCGCTTTCCATAACAAGCCCAAGGTAAGGCTTAATGGCATTTTCTTCGCATAACTTTACGGGTGCAATCATACCAGCATTAAAGCACTGGATCCCATTCGAACTCTGAAGTTAAGCGTGCTTGGGTGAGAGTAGTACTTAGTTGGGTGACCTCTTGGGAAGTACTCGTGTTGCACTTCTCTTTTTTTATATTTCGATCCGACCCCAAATATCCCTGGTCTAGTCTACATGGCTTTCCATCATGAGCCCAAGGTAAGGCTTAACGACATTTTCTTCGCATCACCTTACGGGTTTGACCATACCATTACTAAAGCACTAGACATTTTCTTCACATTATCTTACGGGTGTGATCATACAAACACTAAAGCACTGAATCCCAAACTTCGAAGTTAAGCATTCTTGTGCGAGAGTAGTACTAACTATCCTCATGTTTCCCTCCTTTTGTTATTTCGAACCGAACCCATATCTCCCCTAGCGAGTCTACCCCGCTTTCCATCATGAGCCCAAGATAAGGCTTAATGACATTTTCTTCGCATCACCTTACTAGTGCGATCATACAACCACTAAAGCAACGTATCCCATCAGAGCTCTAAAGTTAAGCGTGCTTGGGTGAGAGTTGTACTAAGTTGGGGGACCTCTTGGGAAGTCCTTGTGTTGCACTCCTCATTTTTTTACTTCGATCCGACCCCAAATCTCCCCGGTGTAATCTACACCATTTCCAATCATGAGGCCAAAGAAACGCTTAACTACATTTTCTTCGCATCACCTTATGGGTGCGATCATACAAGCACTAAAGCATTGGATACCTTCAGAAGTTTGAAGTTAAGCATGCTTGGGCGAGAGTAGTACTAAGTTGGGTGACCACTTGGGAAGAGCTCGTGTTGCACTCCTTTTTCTTTCACTAACATAATCATTTCATGTATTTCTGTCCTTTAATTATTGGTTCGTAAATTAGAACTCGTCAAAATTATTGTTTTACCCTTCTAATTACCGCTTGATCCTTAAGTACCATTAATTCACTAGTGAATGACTAATTTATAATCTTATTATACATTTGAGCTCAATAACCATTCAGTTTCAGAATTAACACTTAACGGAACCAATATATGATCTGTTAGGAAAGCTTAGATTTCAAATCTTGTAAGATCATGTCCCCAGCCATGCACATCACTGAATCTCCAAACATAAAAGTGACTAGCATGATTAACAAACAGACCTTAACAAGTGAATAAAAGATCCAATAGACATGAATAGGAGTTTATGACTACTCAGGATTAAGAGTGATCTATAAATAATCATCCAATTGATGTGTATTAAATTTATTGATAAACGACACATTAAAAAAGATATTAATTCACATCATCTTGTCATATATAATCTTATTATATAAAGTATCTTCACTAATATATCTATCCAAATCAATGATCCGGATCTAGATAATTTTATATTCCTCTCTTGTTACTGATATTCACGATGGGTATTATGTTAAAATATTCTGTGAACAGTGAAAATAAATGGAGTTTATTTACACCAACAGAAAAATGTAGCGCGCATGAATCGAGAGTTGATTCAACATCGAAGGAGTTGCACGATGTTAGGATTAAATAGGTCGGGAATTTATGGAGATAAATTCATCGAATATTTTAATCCTAAGCTTTATTCATGTAGGTCCATTCGCTCTCAGAAGTAGCTCAGAGAATAGGAATAGAAAAACAAACTAAGTTGGACAAAAATGTGTTTTGGTGCCAAGGCATATTTCCTACACCTATATATGATAGGTGATGTCACTTAAGTAAGTTAAGTGTAATTGTTGTATTGAATTAATTATTTATTATTTTTTAATTTTTAGATAATTAGTTAAATAAAATAAATTTATCAATTAATTGAACATGATCAATTATATTTATGAATTGGGTTGATGAATTTCGATACAACTAAAAGTCTAAGAGATCATGTAATTTTCGGCAATAATAGATAATTAGGGAAAATTTTGGAAATTTTATAATGTATGGGTATATTTGTAAATATTGAAAATTACATTTGATAAATATCTACTAACAATTTGATTACAAAAGCAATAACGAGTATTAGATACAGTTGTTGTTATTAACATACAAAAAGAGAAAAACATTTTCTCCACTCATTACTGTTGCCGCCGAAATTAATCTGAAGAAGGAAGATTTGAATTTTCTTCTTCAATCGTTTTGAGAGCCCACACTTAAATTCCTACGTAAAATTCTTTTGAGATATATTTCTGAAATTAGCGGGTGGTGGTTGTTGGTGGACTAATTCAGAAATTTTACGTGGAAGATCAAGTTCGTGATTTTGATCTTAAAGTTTGAAGAACGAAGAACGCTCGAGGGAGTTCCACCAGTTCAGAAATTCTACAATACATAATAAAGGTGAAAAATTATTTTCCCTTAATCTATTCATTTTAATATCGTATATGCATGATCAAACTAAAATTGGTTTTATATTATTTCATAGGATTAAATAAGTTAAATAATTTTTTTTATATTCCGCCCACGAACCGTTCGTGGTTCAAATCTGATTTTCTTTAATTTTAAAATTGATCGATCCTTGCAATTTAGAATAGAGTAATAATGGAATTAAAAAATAAGATTATTTAATTAAAGAGTTTAATTAATAATATGATTTTTTGGAGCTTAAGATTATGGGTCCATAGTCTCCACGTCACCTCTGTACTAGACAGTCTAGGTTGTGAATATTTCAAGACATAAGAAATGTACTAACTTGCAAAAGAAATTATATTTCTGGGGTAAGTACATAATTATGAGATAATTATGTGTGATTGATTAATTAAGAATTAATTAATTAAATTATTTATATTAAAGTTTGAAAATTATATATAAGTAATTGTATCGATTAATTTTCTAATTATCGATAAGTAAGACAGTATATCTAATTTGTGAATCAGATATTGACATGAACAAATGTAGTGCCTCGTGGCACTACAATAGTGGGCGTTGCATCGCATTTATTTTCTTTTATCGAAAAAGATTCATTTTTTATAAATTTGAAAAAAACCGCACGCTTCCGTCGTCTGAGCGTCACGTTTCCATCAAGTGATATCAGAGCTATCATTATATATTTGTGTATTAAATACTGTGTGGATGTTCTTGTATTGTTCATAATATATTTTAATATATATGAATGAATGGATGGTTTTATTTTTTGAATGTATGGTTAATGATATATCATTAATTGTATGGTGGTTATTGGATAAGACTTTGTTCTTTATTTTCATTAGATCTTGTCTAAGCCGATTTGGGGCGTTGGAATTTTTATAATTTTATTTTGAATATTAAATTATTATTATTCCGATCGTGAGAAGACGAAGAATGCACGAGACGAACGTGGAGGAAAAAGAAAAGAAATAGGAATTCTTAGGGAATTCTGGCACCGGCTGGGGTTGGCTGATGGTGATAAGCGGTGGTGGGAGAGTCCTGTCGTAAGTGGCAACGGTTGTCACAGCTTGGGAAGTTTCGCAGAATTTCTGATACCAACTTACCCTATCACTGCAGAGTTTTATGAAAACCCTAAAATTAATGTAATTTTAAAAATAAATTTTAATGTTTAATTTTATGAAAATTAAGGAGTAAGTAATTGATTGGGTTTGGTCAAGTTTGACCAAGTCAATAAATTATTTTTTGACTATGTCCATTTTTATAATTTTAAAAGATAATTATAGAGATAATTTTTAATTTAGAAAAATAGGTTTTCCTCATTAAAAGGGTTTTGTTCAAAGCTTGAAGATTATAAAGATGAACATTAGATGGAGTAGGAGATATTTTGGAAATATGTAATATTGAAGTCATTTTTGTAATTATTTTAATTTTCAATGGGTGTAATTTAAAAATACACAATAGTTAGTCGGTCCATTATTATTTTATTTAATTTTTAAATAAATGTTTATGATATGATTGATAAAATGACCATGAATTAGTCGATTACATGTCATAGATGAAACCCCACATAATTTTATTTAATCATGCATCTCATCAGTAGAAACATGATTTATTAGGATTGTCCTAATATGTTTATATGAATTGTTTTTAGAAATCAATTGCATGTAAACTACTAGGTTTTAATTAGTTAGAACTTGGTAATCACACCACTATAAAGGCTATAGTAAGCTTTATGATAACCAATTTTAGTAAAGGTGTTTTATTAAAGTTTGATGTATGTAATTAATTAATTATTTTAAGTTCACCTAATTTTGACTTAGGCTCTTTAGAAGGTTAAATGTACTTAGACCAATTAGATTGGATGAACTGTTACTTTCACATTCATAGGGTTATATTTTTTTAACTAAAAATTATTTTAAATTAATTGATTAGTTCAAATAAAAGAATATTATCCTAAAATAGTGAGTGGTAGAAGATTGACATGCCACTGTAACGTATGGTCTCCATTATTAGACAACACCGTGAGGTACAGTGAAAACCTTGAGATGACTTTGTTTTCATCCCCTAAGGAAGGTTTCGAGCTGTATCAATACCAAGGTTGGACTTTTTAAGAAGATAGGACTAAGTGATATAGTTTAGTTTTGACCCACCCTAAGGCGGCATATTCTAAATCAAGTTATGGACTCTGAAATAATGGGTTACACTAACAAAATCACAATTAAGCTTTGTTGACTTGACCAAATTAGTGATATTTTATTGTTAAAAGAGAAAATATGAGATATTTTAAGTTTTAATTAATAAGGATGAGAATGTCTCATAGACAGTCTAAGATTAATCTAACTGACTCAAAGGCAGCACATTAATTGTTAGGTTGTATTATTGTGGATTAGTAAATGTTAAATTTATGTGATTGTTATGTTGCATTCATACATCACGTTTACTTTTTGAATTCTACATATTTATTTCAATTATATTGAATTATGTATGTTATCTTTCAGTTATTATTATGTCTACCATGTGCAACTCTGTTACTGCTTTACTTGCACTTGAGAAATTGAATGGTGATAATTTCATAAGATGAGAATCAAATTTAAACTTGATGTTAATTTGTGAGAATCACAAATTTGTTCTTACTGAGGAATGTCCTGAGGAGCCCACAGCCAATGCCCCTAAGAATGTTAGGGACAAGTTTGATGCTTGGATTCAATCCAACAACAAAGTAAAGTGCTACATGCTTGTGAGCATGAATGATGTTCTAAGAACCAAGCATGAGAGCATGAAGACTGCCTATGAGACTATGGAATCTTTACAAGCGATGTTGGGCAGCAGTTTGATCAAAGTCATCATGAGGCTACTAAACGCGGCATGACGACGAAGATGAAGAAAGGTACTTCTATGCATGAACATGTTTTGAACATGATCAACATAATGCATGAGGCAGAAGTACATGTGGCGACCACTGATGAATGAACTCAAGTCACCATTATACTTGAATCGCTCACACTTGTTTTTCTTGCGTTCACCACCAACTATGTTATGAACAAGTTGTAATTCAATATGACCCAATTGTTGAATGGATTACATAATTTTGAGTCACTCAATAAGAGTCAAGACAAGAACGACAACAAGCCCAAGGGAAAATGTTTCCGTTGTGGTGTTGAAGGTCATTGGAAGAGAAACTGTAACACGTATATCTACGAGCTGAAAAAGAAAAGTAAATATGATTTACTTGTTCTTGAAGCTTGTTTAGTGAAATATGATTTTTCATCCTAGATACTTGATTTCGGAGCCACTAACCATGTATGTTCTTCTTTGCAGATTCTTGATTCATCAAGGGAGTTGGCTGATGGCGAGGTCGTTATGAGAGTTGGCAGTGGTGCACTCGTGTCAGCTTAAGCATTGGGGACAGTCCTTTTATTTTTTGGAAATAATTATTTATTTTTGGACTATGTTTATTATATTTTTAGATTTTTGAGAAATTTGAGAAATTTGATTTCTCTTTCTCTTTTGCATGAACAATTATTTGAAATTTCTTTAAATTAATATTGAGTTTATTATTTCTAAGAATGGACTCAATATTTGTCATGCAAAAGTATCGAACAAACTGTATATGCTTAAACGAATGAACGCGCGTTAAATAATTCTGAACTTTTTAAAATAGCAAATCCTAAAAGTAACAAACGACAAAGAGTTTCTCATGCTGATGATAACATGCAAGGTTGTCAGAATCGTATTTTTTACTTAGATCGGTGGAAGGGTCTTTCGAATCGGATTAAGGATCGTAAGATCCTACCAAATGTTAATAATTATAATATTAAAATATTGTGATCCTTAAAAAACAAATTAACCATTTCTAACTAAAATTAAATAATGAAAATAAGTTTTGCTCTACTTTATAAATGACTGGAATATATAATGTCTCAAATAGTCAACTCAAGCTTGATCCTTAACATATAATTTTTTAAGTTGCTCAAAATAATTTCCTCACTCAAGCATTCTAATGAGTACGGTAACAAAGACGATTCGATTTTAGTTTCTTAAGTTTCTCAAAATTGAAATTATGAAATTAAATTTTCACGAAAATGTTTCTACGAAAACCACTTTACTCTTGATATCATAAACACACAAATAAAATTTTATAAGTTCAAATATTTGTGTGATAAACTATGAGTCAAAGCCCATAGAATATTACAAAGATTTAATAATTTTGATTTAGGGAGGCTTAGGAAATGAGCTTCAATAACCAGTCCTTTGACAACATTTGATACAACTAAAAAATATATGTTATGTTAATAAATAGTCAATTTCTAAGAAAATTCATAAAAAATGGCCACAAGAAAAAAAATATAAAAAATAGTCCCCTTGCATGATTTTTGAAAAAAATAATGGACTTCCACGCGGAAGGAAGTTTTCACGCCAAGCGCGCCATAGCTCAAGATTTTGATAATTTATACAATATATACAGTATATAATATATATATATATATATATGCATAATTTTTGTAGCATATTTTATATATACAATACATATTATATAAACTTTGTGGATAAAAATTCAAAATCTCGTTGGCGCTCGTAGGTGACAGTTTTTTGCACGGATTTTTGGTTTTGTTTTTAATTTGGATGGGTATTTTTTGAATTTTTGTTTCATCTTGGGCTATTTTTTATTTTTTTCCCTTAAAAATGACCTATTCTTGATGTTGCCCCAATAAAACTACCCAAATTAAGATATGGGTTCCTAAGATCCAACCGATCCTGTTCTGATCCTACACAATCCCACTTCATCTTAATTCTATACTCGATCTAGATCGTTGGGAGAACTAAACGTTGGAAGTCTTTCTGTTTGTGAATCTTATCTAGGAGGTTAAATGACCAAGAGACCTTTCACTGGAAATGGCCAAAGAACCAAGGAACAATTTGAGCTAGTACATAGTGATGTTTGTGGACCGATCAATGTACAAGCTAGAGGTGGGTATGAGTATTTCGTCACTTTTATTGACGATTACTCAAGATATGGTTATACTAACCTAATGCATAGAAAGTCTGGAACTTTTGAAAAGTTTCACTTCAAAGCTTAAGTTGAAAAGTAATTAGGTAAATCATTAAAAACACTTCGACCAGATCGAGATGGTGAATACTTGGATTTAGAATTCAAGGATTACCTTCTGGAATATGGCATCTTATCCCAACTCACAAAACCCAGAATGTCACAGTAAAATGATATTTCAGAAAGGAGAAACTGAACCTTATTGGATATGGTTAGGTGTATGTTAAGCTACTCATCACTACCACTTAGTTTTTGGGGATATGCACTTCAAACGTGAACTTACATTTTGAATGCAGTGCCTTCTAAGTCTATAAACATGACACCTTTAGAGTTATGGAATGGCTCTAAACCCAGTTTACCTTATTTCTATATATTGGGGGTGTCCAGCTCACGTTCTTAGAACCAAGACTAGAAAGTTTGAATCGGCCTGAAGTGTGTATGTTTGTTGGCTATACTCCAGAGACTAAAGGTGGATACTTTTATAGTCATAAAGATCAAAAAGTGTTTTATCAAAAAATGCCACCTTCCTTGAACACGATTATATGAAAAACTACAAACCTCAAAGCAAAATATTTCTCAAAGAATTAGCGATTCACGAGATTAGACCACCTTCATCATCAACTGATAAACGACAAACCACAGAAATGGCTATTCCTATTCATGAAACCCCAGTAAAATGTTGTAGTGGGAGGATTGTCAGATAACCTATTCACTATGAACTAGAGGAACATGTCTTATTATATGACACTAATAAGAACAATCCATTATCTTATGAAGAAGCAATGGATGATCCTGAAAAGGAGAAATGGCAAGATGCCCTGAACTAGGAAAGAGAATCGATGTATTCCAATTTTGTCTTGGGAACTTATAGATCCACCTGAAGATGTTAGGCCCATTGGATGTAAATGGAACTTCAAGAAGAAAAGAGGTGTACATGGGAAAGTAGAGAGTTTCAAGTCACGCATAGTATCCAAGAGCTACACACAAAGGGAATGAGTCGATTATGAAGAGACATTTTCTCCTCTATTACCATGCTAAAATCCATTCGCATTCTTTTTATCCATAATCGCTAGTTCAGACTATGAAATATGACAAATGGACGTCAAGACAGCTTTTTGAATGGCTCTCTTGAAGAAAGCATCTATATGATGCAACAAGAAGGGTGTTGGGGGTAATGCCCTCAAATTATGTGTATTGACATTTTAATATAAAATTTAATGGTATTACATTTTTCTTATAATCGTTCTTTCAAATTACTATTGAATAATTTAAATAAATATCTGAAAATTCTATATTCATTAATGAGACTATGATCTCGAATGAGTAGGAGAGAATTAAGATCATAGAAAATGAATAAAATTGTCAGCAACATATTAAAGTATGGAATCTTGAATGAATAATCGCTAGTACAGTTCATTAAGCTTTGTGAATGCATGTGATCTAGATTCAGATCATTGATGTGGATAGGCATCTTACTGAATGAACTTTATATAATAAGATTATATATAACAAGATTATATATAACAAGACTGATGTGAATTAATATCTTTATTAACTTGTCATTTATCATAAAGATTTAATACACATTAATCTGATGATCATATATAGATCAGTCTGAATCTTAAGCAATCATGAACTCCTATACATGCCTACTGGATCTTTTAATTTACTCGTTGAAGTTTGTTTGTAAAACAGGCTAGTGACTTTTGTTTTGGAGATTCAATGATAATGATGGTTGGGAACATGATCTTACAAGATTTAGAATCCAAGTTTTTCTAACGGATCATATATTGATTTCCTTAAGTGTTAATTCTAGAACTGAATGGTTATTGAGCTCAAATTTATAATATGATTATAAATTAGTCATTCACTAGTGAATTAATAGTACTTAAGGATCAAGAGGTAATTAGAAGGGTAAAATGATAATTTTGACTGGCTCTAATATATGAACCAATAATTAAAGAATGGAACTACATGAAATTATTATATCAATAGACTACACGAGAATACTTTGCAACTACATTCTATAAAAACTTAGAGTGCAATTCCATATTATAGTGGAGTAATAATGGAATTAATAAATAAGATTATTTAATTAAAGAGTTTAATTAATAATCTTGTTTATTGGAGCTTAGGATTATAGATGCATGGTCCTCAAGTCAAATTTGTTCTACGCAGTCTAAGGTGTGAATATTTCAAGACATAAGAAAATGACTGACTTGCAAAAGAAATTTTTATTCTCGGGCAAGCACGTCATCATGAGATAATTATTTGTGATTAATTAATTAAATTATTTATTTTAATTTTTGGAAATTATATATAAATAATTATATCAATTAATTTTCTAATTATCAATAAGTGAGACAATATATCTAATTTTTGAAATTCGATAATGTTGAATTATGATTAGATAATAATTCAAAATTTGAATAAACTAAATTTGTTATTTGTGAACTATTAGATAATCTAGTTGATAGGGATAACCTGATATGTTAATTTTGAACTAAATGATATCTAGATATTTATCTGATCAAAATCAATATTTAATTTGTAATAATTGCCACGCGTCAATCACTGATTGAGAATTAGAGATTGACATGAACTACTGTAGTGCAACACAACACTATAGTAGCCTTGTGACTGACAGTGCCTCACGGTACTGTGTGCCACACGGCACTACAGTTGTGCACAAATTACAGCGGGTACCACTGCAATGGTAATTATGAAATAAAAAGTAATTTTTAGTTTATTCCTAAAAATCTGATATGCCATTGTCTAGAAAATATGTAGATATTTTTCTATTAACCTCAGGGTTGGTGATGAGTGTAGAACACTGTTACTATCAGGACGATCTTTCTCTGTGAAAGTTAGTAAAAAACCTTGAAAGAGTAATCATTGTATTATCTTAGATGATTGTGTCACTAAATTAATCCTTCTTAGTAAATTTTTAGATCTTATGTGTTGAGTACATCTAGAGACAGAAAAAGTGTCTTTGAATTATTCTACGTGCTCACACACATCCTAGTATGTTTGAGGATTGGCTTGGAAGATCTTGGTGTGGATCTCGAAGTCCGTTGTTTGTGGGAACGTAGGAGCGTTGGTTTGCGAGGACGCTTGACATAAACTATAAGAGATATATGATTCATATCCATATATGTCTTAGATTTAATATATGAATATATAATGGATTCTATTTGAAAAGAGGTTTCAATAAAAGTCTTTTTTTATTGTGAAAATTGTTACGTCGTGCTTGTTTTCATTTTATCAAAAACATATGATTTGTCATTAATAAAAATTTTAAAAGCTAAACGCTTCCGTCGCGAGAGCGCCGGGTTTCCAACAGTTCATGAAAAAAGGGCAAGATCAGAAAGTATGCAAGTTGCTTAAATCTATTCAAGGATTAAAGCGAGCATCTATATCTTCGAATCATACATTTGATGAGATTATTAAATCATATGGCTTCGAGCAAAATGTTGACGAAGCTTGTGTTTATAAATACATCAAAGACAAGATAGTGGTTTCTTAATTTTTTATGTTGACGATATTATACTCGTTGGGAATGATGTAAAAAATTTGTCAAAGGTAAAGAAGTGGTTAGCTGAGAAATTTCAGATGAAAAATTTGGGAGAGGCGAGCTATGTTCTAGGCATCTAAATCCTAAGGGATAGAAAGAACAATCTCTTGTCACTTTCTCAGGTATCTTATATTGATAAGGTGTTGGGAAGATTCTTTATGGAGAATTCTAAGAAAGGTCAACTACCAACCAGACATGGAATTGTCCTCCAAGGAGCAATGTCCTAAGACACCTCAAGAGGAAGATGTTATGAGAAAGGTTCCTTATGCTTCAGCTGTTGGTAGTCTCATGTATGTTATGTTGTGTACGAGACCAGACATCTGTTATACGGTGAGAATTGTCAGTCGTTATCAATCAAATCCTAGTTTAGAACTTTCAATTGTAGTAAAACACATTCTCAAGTATCATAGGAGAACAAGAGACTATATGCTTGTTTGTTTAGGAGAAGATCTGAATCACACTAGATATACTGATTAGGAATCGGATAAGGATAGTCGAAAGTTGACATCTGGGTCATAGACTAAGGTGATCTAAATGTTATGAAGATAATGTTGGATTAGAATCTAGCTCTGACTGTTATAAAGACAACGTTAGATTAGAAACTGGCAGACTCATTCACCAAGTCACTTCATACGAAGTTGTTTGAGGGTCATGTGCGAAGCATGAGGTTGAGAGAGATGGCACATTTGCTTTAGGGAAAGTGGGAGATTGTTGGCGGTAATGCCCTCAAAATATGCGTATTGACATTTTAATGTAAAATTTAATGGTATTATATTTTTCTTAAAATTGTTGTTTTAAATTATTGTTGGATAATTTAAATAAATATATGAAAATTCTATATTAATGAATGAGACTATTATCTTATATTAGTATGAGAAAATTAATATCATAGATAATGAATAAAATTGTCAATGACATATTAAAGTGTGAAATCTTTAATGAATGATTGCTAGTACGACTCATTAAGTATTATGAATGCATGTGATCTATTTCCGGATCATTTATATGGATATACATCTCAATAAAGGTATTTTATATAATAAGGTTATAGGTCCATGGTCCCCAAGTCACCGTACTACACAGTATAGGGTGTGAATATTTCATGACATGAGAAAAGGACTAAGATGCAAAAGGAATTATATTTCTGGGGCAAGTACATAATTATGAGATAATTATGAGTGATTAATTAATGAAATTCTTTATATTAATTTTCAGAAATTATATATAAATAATTATATCGATTAATTTTTTAATTATCGATAAATGAGATAGTATGTCTAATTTGTGAAATTAGATAATGTTAATTTATTATTAGATAATAATTAAAAATTTAAATCACTAAACTATTATTTGTTTACTAACATATAAGCTAGTTGATAAGAATAATAAGATAAGTTAATTTTAAATTAACTGATATCTAGATATTTATCTGATTAAAATAAATATTTAATTTACAGTAATTATCATGTGTCAATGGCTGATTGAGAATCAGATATTGATATGAAGTACAGTAGTGTCGTGAGGCACTGTGTTAGTTCAGTGCAGCTGCAGTGCCGTCTGACAGTGCAATTGTGCACCGAATTGCAATAAGTCCCACTGCAATGGCAATTTGTTGATTATATGTTATTTCATGTATATCCCTAAAAACTGAAGAGCGTAGAAAATATTTATAGATATTATTCTAATGGCCTCGGGGTTGGCTGAGTGTTCAGAATACAGTTGCTATCAGGATGAACTTTCTCTGTGATAAAAAGTGAATGAAAAATTCTGAAAGAATCATCGTCGTATTCTCTAATAGGATTGTCTCACTAAATTAATAATTCTTAATGAATCTCTAGATCTCACGTGTTGAGTGCATTTAAAGATAGAAAAGATATATTTGAATTATTCTACATGCCCACACATGTCCTGGTACGTTTGAGGATTGACTTAAAAGATCTTGGTGTGGATCTTGAACTCCGTTGTTCGTGGGAACGCAGGATCATTGATTTTCTAGAACACATGATATAGACTACAAACGTATATGATTCCTATCAATGTGTCTTAGATTTAATATATAAATTTATAATTGATCTGGATTAAAAAAAATTTCCAAGAAAAATTTTTTATTTTGAAAATTGTTGCGTCATGTTTATTTTCTTTTATCGAAAAATATTCAATTTTTATCAATTTATTAAAAACCCCCCATGATTCCGTCGCGTGAATGCCGAGTTTCCAACAAGTTGGGTGACCACATGGGAAGTCTTTTTGTGTCACTCCTCTTTTTCTTTTTTTACTTCGATCTAAACTAAAATCTCCCTGGTCTACTCTACACCGCTTCCCATCGTGAGCCCAAGGTAAGGTTTAATGATATTTTCTTCTCATCACCTTACGGGCACGATCATATCAGCATTAAAGCACCGAATCCCACCAGAACTCTGAAGTTAAGCGTGCTTGGGCTTGAGTAATACGAAGTTGACCACTTGGGAAGTCCCCATGCTGTACTCCTCCTTTTCTTTTCTTTTTTTACTTTGATCCGACTCTAAATCTTCCTATGTAAGGGTTAATGATATTTTCTTTGAGTCACATTACGGGTGCGATCATACCAACACTAAAGCACCAGATTCCATCAGAACTCTGAATTTAAACATGCTTGGGTGAGAGTAGTACTAAGTTAACAACTTGGGAAGTACTTATGTCGCACTACTCTTTATGTTTTCTTAATTCGATACGACACCAAATCTCTTTGGTCTAGTCTACACTGCTTTCCATCGGGAGCCCAAGGTAAGGCTTAACGACATTTTCTTCAAAATACCTTTGGGGTAAAATCCTACCAGCACTAAAGCATCGAATCCTTTCATAAATCCAAGGTTAAGCGTGCTTGGGGGAGAGTAGTACTAATTTTGGTGACCACCTGAGAAGTCCTCGTGTTGCACTCTTCTTATTTCCTTCTTCACTTCGATCCGATCCAAAATCTCCTCGGTCTAGACTATAACGCTTCCCATCGTTAGCCCAAGTTAATTCTAACGACATTTTCTTCATATCACATTACGGGTGTGATCATACCAGCACTAAAGCTTCAGATCCCATCAGAACTTTGAATTTAAGCTTGCTTGGGTGAGAGTAGCACTAAGTTAACGACTTGGGAAGTCCTCATGTTGCACACCTCTTTTTCTATTTTTACTTCGATCCAACCCCAAATAGCCCTGAATCCTATCATAACTCTGAAATTAAGAGTGCTTGGGTGAGAGTAGTACTAAGTTAGGTGACTACTTGGGAAGTCTTCGTGTTACACTTCACCTTTTTTTACCTTCGATCCGACCCCAAATCACATTTGTCTAGTCTACATCTTCCCATCATGAGCCCAACGTAAGGATTAAAAACTTTTTCTTCGCATCACCTTATGGGTGCGATCATACCATCACTAAAGCATCAGATCTCACCAGAACTCTGAATTTAAGCATGCTTGGGTGATAGTAGTACTAAGTTGGGTGACCACTTGGGAAGTCCTCTTGTTGAACTCCTATTTACTTTAATTCGAGCCCAAATCACCTCGATCTAGTCTACACAGCTTCCCATCGTGAGCCCAAGGTAAGGCATAGCTACACTTTCTTCGCATCACCTTACGGATGCAATCATACCGACACTAAAACATCGAATCCTATCGTAACTACGAAGTTAAGAGTTCTTGAGCAGGAGTTTTACCAAGTTGGGTGACCACTTGAGATGTGCTCGTGTTGCAGTCATATTTTTTTTACTTCAATCCAACCCCAAATCTCCCCGGTATAGTCATCATTGCTTCTTATTAGGAGCCCAAGGTAAGGTTTAATGACATTTTCTGCTCATTACCTTTCGGGTGTGATCATACTAGCACTAAAGCGCCGGATCCCATCAGAACTCTGAAGTGAAGCATGCTTGGGCAAGAGTAGTACTAAGTTTGGTTGTCGCTTGGGAAGTCCTCGTGTTGCACTCCTCATTTTCTTTTTCTTTTTTACTTCAATTCGACCTCAAATCTCCTTTGTCTAGTCTACACCACTTCCTATCGTGAGCCCAAGGAAAGGCTTAACAACATTTGCAACGCATCACATTACGGGTGCGAACATACCAGCACTAAAGCTCTATATAATCAAAACTCTGAATTTAAGCGTGCATGGGAGAGAATAGTACTAAGTTGACCACTTGGGAAGTCCTCGTGTTGCACTCCTCGTTTTCTTTTCTTACTTCGATCTGATTTGAAATCTCCCCGGTCTAGTCTACATTGCTTCCCATCGGGAGCCCAAGGTAAGGCTTAATGACATTTGCTTTGAATTACCATTCGGGTACAATCATACCAGCACTAAAGAACTGAATCTTGTCATAACTGCAAAGTTAAGCATGCTTGGGCGTGAGTAGTATTATGTTGGGTGACCACTTGGGAATTCCTCATGTTGCACTCCTCTTTTTTCTTTCTTTACTTCGATCTGATCTCAAATCTGCTCGGTCTAGTCTACACTGTTTCCCATTGTTAGCCCAAGGTAAGGCTTAACGATAATTTATTCGCATCACAATATAGGTGAATCATATCAGTACTAAAGCACCAGATCCCATCATAACTCTGAATTTAAGAGTGCTTAGGCAAGTGTAGAACTAAGTCAACCACTTCGGAAGTCCTTATGTTGCACTCATTTTTTTCTATTCTTACTTTGATTCGACCCCAAATCGCCCAAAATTCTATTATAACTCTAAAGTTACGAGTGTTTGGGTGAGAGTAGTACTAAGTTGGGCGACTACTTAGGAAGTCTTCATGTTACACACCTCTTTTTTCTTTTCTTTTTTACTTCGATCTGATCCCAAATCATACTTGTCTAGTCTACACTCATTCCCATCGTGAGCCCAAGGTAAGGCTTAAAATTTTTTCTTCGAATCACCTTACAGGTGCGATCATACCAGCACTAAAACATTGGATCCCACCAGAACTATGAAGTTAAGCATGCTTGGGAGATAGTAGTACTAAGTTGGGTGACCGCTTAGGAAGTCCTCTTGTTGCACTCCTTTTTTTTTACTTCGATCCGGCCTCAAATATCCCTAATCTAGTCTACACTCATTCCCATCGTGAGTCCAAGGTAAGGCCTAACGACATTTTCTTCGCATCACCTTACCGGTGCAATCATACCGGGCGCTAAACACTGAATCCTATCGTAACTCTGAAGTTAAGCGTTCTTGAGTGAGAGTTGTACTAACTTGGGTGCCCACTTCAGAAGTCCTCATGTTCCACTCCTTTTTTTGTTACTTCAATCTGACCCCAAATCTTCCAACTCTAGTCTACACCGCTTCCCATCGTGAGACCAAGGTAAGGCTTAACAACATTTTCTTTTGATCACCTTGTGGGTGCGATCAGACTAACACTAAAGCATCAGATCCCATCAGAACTTTGAAGTTAAACATGCTTGTGCTAAACTAGTACTAAGAAGGGTGACCACTTGGCAATTCCTCGTGTTGCACTCATCTTTTTTTTTTACTTCGATCTGACCCTAAATCTTCCTGTTCTAGTCTACATAGCTTCACATTGTGAGCCTAAGGTAAGACTTAACAATATTTTCTTCGCATCACATTACCGGTGCAATCATACAAGCACTAAAGCACTGAATCTTCCTGTAACTTTGAAGTTAAGCGTGCTGAAACGAGAGTAGTACTAATTTGTTTGACCACTTGAGAAGTCCTAGTGTTGTACTTCTATTATTTTTTTAATTCGATCCTACCCCAAATCTCCCCAGTCTAGTGTACACCGCTTCCCATCGTAAGCCAAAGGTATGGTTTGGTGACATTTTCTTCGCATCACCTTACGGGTCCGATCATACTTGCACTAAAGCTCTGGATCCCATCATAACTCAGAATTTAAGCATGCTTGGGCGATAGTAGTATAAAGTTGGGTGATCACATGGGAAGTCCTCGTGTTGCACTCATCATTTTCCTTTTTTTTTACTTCGATCTGACCCCAAATCTACCCGGTCTATTCTACATCGCTTCTTTTCATGTGCCTAAGTTAATGCTAACGAAAATTTCTTCACAACACTTTACGGGTGGGATCATACAAGCACTAAAGCACCAAGTACCATTAGAACTCTGCAGTTATGTGTGCTTGGGTGAGAGTAGTACAAAGTTGGGTGACGACTTGGGAAATCATTGTGTCGCACTCCTCCATTTATTTTTTTTACTTCGATCCAACTCCAAATCTCCCCTGTCTAGTCTACACGGCTTCCCATCGTGATCCCAAGGTAAGGCTTAAAGGCATTTTCTTCACATCACCTTACGGGTGCTTCATACCAGCACTAAAATCACATGATCCTATTAGAACTTCAAAGTTAAGCGCGTTAGGGTGAGAGTAGTACTAAGTTGGGTGATGACTTGGGAAGTCCTCATGTTTCACTCCTCTTTTTTATTTTTTGTACTTCAATCTGACACCAAATCTCCCCAGTCTGGTCAACACCGCTTCCCATCGTGAGCCCAAGGTATGGCTTAAGGAAATTTTCTTCACTTCACCTTACAGGTGTGCTTGGACGAGAGTAGTACTAAGCTGGGTGACCACTTGAGAAGTCATCGTGTTGCACTCCTCTTTTTTTTACTTCAATCCGAGCCCAAATCTCCTTGTTCTTCTCTACACCGATTCCTATCATGACCCGAAGGTAAGGGTTAATGGCATTTCCTACGCATCACATTACCAGTGCAATCATACCAGCACTATCATAACTTCGAAGTTAAGTTTGCTTGAGCGAGCGTAGTACTAAGTTGGGTGACTACTTGGGAAGTCCTCATGATGCAGACCTCTTTTCTTTTTCATTTTTTTTTACTTTGATCCTACCCGAAATCTCCCCAGTTTAGTCTACACCACTTCCAGTCATGAGCCCAAGATAAGGCTTAATGACATTTTCTTCACATCACCATATTGGTGTGATCATACCAGCATTAAAGCACCAGATCTCATCATAACTCAAAAATTAAGTGTGCTTTGGTGACAATAGTAATAAGTTTGGTGATCACTTGAAAAGTCCTCGTGTTGTACTCCTCTTTTTTATTTTCTTACTTCGATCTCACCCTAAATCTCCCCGGTCTAGTATACACTATTTCCCATCGTGAGCCCAAGGTAAATCTTAACCACATTTTCTTCATGTCACCTTTTGGATGAGATCATACCAGCACTAAACCAACAGATCCTATTAATTATTGAAGTTTAACGTGCTTGGACGAGAGTAATACTAACTTGGGTGACCACTTGGAAAATCCTTGTGTTGCACTCCTCTTTTTCTTTTTTTACTTCGATCCGACCCCAAATCTCCCCGGTCTAACCTACTCCACTTCCCATTGTGAGCCCAAGGTAATGTTAGGGGACCCTCAAAGTATGTGTATTGAAATTTTGATATCAAATTTAAAGAGGATTACAATTTTCTTATATTTATCCTTTTAAATTATTTGTTGAATAATTTATATAAATATATGAAATTCCATATTCATTGAGACTATGATCTTCTATTAGTATGAGAGAATTAAGATCATAGATAACGAATAAAATTGTCAGCAACATATTAAAGTATGGATTCTTTAATGAATGGTTGCTAGTACGGTTCACTAAGCATTATGAATGTGTGTGATCTAGATCATGATCATTGATATGGATAGACATCTTAGTGAATGTACTTTATATAATAAGAATATATATGTTATGACCGATGTGAATTAATATCTTTATTAGCGTGCTGTTTATCATAAAGATTTAATACACATTAATTGGATGATCATATGTAGATTAGTTTGAATCATGAGTAGTGATTAACTCCTATGCATGTCTACTAGTTCTTTTGATTCACTCGTTAAGGTCTTTTTGTTAATCAAGGTAGTCACTTTTGTTTTGGAAATTCAGTGATGTGGAATGGAGGGGACATGATCTTACAAGATTTGGAATCTAAGCTTTCCTAACGGATTGTATATTAGCTCCCTTAAGTGTTAATTTTGGAACTGAATGGTTGTTGAGCTCAAATTTATAATAAGATTATATATTAGCTATTTACTAGTGGATTAATGGTACTTATGGATCAATAGGTAACTAGAAGGGTAAAACAGTAATTTTGTCCAGTTCTAATTTACGAACCAAAAATTGGAGGACAGAACTACATGAAATGATTATATCACTGGAGTACATGAGAATACTCTGTAAATACATTCTATCATCTCTAAGAGTACAATTCTAAATTTATAGTGGAGTAATAATTGAATTAATAAATAAGATTATTTAATTAAAGAGTTTAATTAACAATCTAATTTATTAGAGCTTAGGATTATTGGTCAATGGTCTCGGAGTCACCTCTATACTACGTTGTCTAGGGTGTGAATATATCCGGACATGAGAAAATGATCGACCTGTAAAAAAAAATATTATGGGGCAAGTACATCATTATGAGATAATTATGCGTGATTAATTAATTAAGAATCAATTAATTAAATTATTTATATATTTAAATATAATTTTCGGAAATTATATGTAAATAATTATCAATTTTTTAATTATCGATAAGTGAGACAGAATATATAATTTAAGAAATTAGATAATTAAATTATTATTAGATAATAATTTAAATCAACTAAATCTGTTATTTGTGAAATAACAGATAAGTTAGTTGATAGGGATAATCAGATATGTTAATTTTGAATTAACTGATGTCTAGATAATTATCTGATTAAAATAAATATTTCAATAATTGCCACGTGTCAATCACTGATAGGGTATCGAAAATTGACATGGACTATTATTTCAGTTTATCCCTTAAAATCTGATACACCATTATCTAAAATATATACAAATATTTTTTTAATGGCCTCAGTGGTTGAAAGGAAAAGAGAGAATCTGTTGATCAGATCATCGGCTCATCAATCAAAAGTTGAATTGAGAACATGATTGGTGTCAGAGAGATTTTCTTCTGTGATTAAACGTTAATCAAATCTCTAAAATAAGAATCATCACGTTCTTTTAGAGAATCGTCTCACTAAAGTCCTTCTCAGTAAATCTTTAAATCTCATGCGTTGAGAACATCTAGAGACAGAAAAAGTGTCTTGTAATATTCTACGTGCCCACACACGTCCTAGTGCATTGGGGATTGACTAGGAAGATATTGATGTGGATCTCGGAGTCTACTGATCGTTGGAAAGATTTCGTGGGAACGGAGGATCGATCAGTTTTCGCAAGGACACTTAATATAGACTATAAGAGGTATATGATTCCTAACCTTGTATGTTGTAGATTTAGCTTATAAATATATAATGGATCGAGTGATTGTAAAAGAGTTTTCAATAAAAGTTCTTATTTGGTTATCGTGGTATTGCGCAAGTTTTGGTTTATTAAAAGATTCGATTTTTAATAAAAGTTTAAGTTTTTTAAAAGGCCACACGCCTTCACGCTTCCGCTCCGCATTCGCCGCGATGACCAGAAAGTGGTATAAAAGTAGTCTTTATATATTTATATGTTAAATGTTGTGTGGGTTGGTAATGTTTTTTTAATATATGAAAAATAATGAATCGTTAATCGTATGGTGATTATTGGGTCAGGCTTTGTTTTAATTTTTCCTAGATCTTCTGTAAGTCGAATTGAGGCATAGAAATTTTTATAATTTTATTTTGAATATTATTGTAATTATTTCAAACGCGAGAAGACAAAGAACGCACGAGACGAATGGCAGAAATTTATTGTTCATCCGCGAAAACATTGTTCATCCGTGAAAACACTGTTCATGCCAGAAATTTACTACTCCGGTTGAGGCGAACAGTGCCGACAGTACTGTACCAGCGGTAAACAGTGGCTGTCCGGCGTGGCAGGTTGCTGCCGGTGGTGAGACAGGCAGCGGTGGTGATGGACGGTGCTCGGAGAGTCCTATCGTCGGTGACAACTGTTGTCACATTTTAGGAAAGTTTTCAACAAACCATGCAACCAACTCTATCACCTAAGTGTTTCATTAAAACCCATTTAAATTTTGAAATTAATGTATTTTTAAAACAAATTTTTAATTTTTGATTTTATGAAAATTAAAAATTAATAGGTTGATTGGGTTTGACCCAAGTTGATCAAATAAAATAAAGTGTTTATCTGACTAAGTCAAAGTCAGCTATATTAAAATGGATAATTATAGAAATTATTTTAATTAAGAAAAATCATTTTTTTTTCTAATTGAAAAAGGTGTTGTTCAAAGCTTGAAGATTATGAAGATGGACATCAATATTAGAATGCAATATTTGGGAAATATGTATTTTTGAAGTCCGTTTTGTAATTTTATTTTTTTATTACAAGGGTTGTAATTTAGAAATACCCAATAGCAACCCGGTCCATTGTTATTTTATTTAATTGTCAAATAATTGTTTAATTGTTATGTTTGATAACATGTCCATGCATTAGTCGATCACATGCCATACATGAAAATCTCAAACAATATTATTTAATCATGCATCTGATCTGTAGAAACGTGATTTATTAGGATTGTTCTAATATGTTTAAATGTATTGCTTTATGAAATCAATTGCATGTAAAACTAATAATCACACCACACTAAAGGCTATAGCAACCTTTAGGTTAACCGACTTTAGTAAAAGAGTTTTATTAAAGTTTGATGAATATAATTAATTAGTTAATCTAGATTCACCTAATTATGACTTAGGCGCTTCAGAAAGTTAAATGAACTTAGACCAATGAGATTGGATTGACTAATAATTAAATATTCATCATGATAAAACAACCCAATGAGATTGGATTGACTAGTAATTAATTTGGAATTAATTGATTAGTTAAAATAGAAACACATTATCCTAAAATAGTGAGTGGGAGAAGGTTGACATGTCAATGTAACCTATGATCTCCATCATTAGTACAACACCATGAGGTGCAGTGAGGGCCTCGAGATGGCTTTGTTTTCATCCCCCTAAGAAAGTTTTCTTGCTGTACCAATACCAGGTTAGACTTCTCAAAAAGATAGGAGGAAGTGATGCAGTTTAGTTTTGATCGACCTAAAGGCGGCATATTCTAAATGAAGTCATGAAATCTGAAATGATGGGTTACACTCACAAAGTCACAATTAAACTTTCATGAAGATAGTTGTGAGTTGATCGAACAAGCGATACCTTACTGTTAAAAGAGAAAATATGAGATATTTTAAGTTTTAATTAATAAGGATGAGAATGTCTCATAGACAGTCTAATGTTAGTCTGACTGACCCTAAGGCGGCACATTAATCGTTGAGTTGTTTTATCGTGATTAGTAATCCCAAATTTATGTGGTTACTATGATTGCATTCAGGCATCACGTTTACTTTTTGAATTCTAGATATTTAGCAATTATATTGAATCATGTATGTTTTAAATTGCGGTTATCAATATTATGTCTACCATGGGTAACCCTATTACTTCTTTACTCGCTCTTGAGAAATTGAATGGTGATAATTTCGTATGTTGAAAATCAAATATGAACTTAATGCTGATTTGCAAGAACCATTAGTTCATTCTTACTGAGGAATGTCCTGAGGAGCCCGCTGCTAACGCCCCTAAGAACCTTAGGGACAAATATGATGCTTGGATAATATCAAACAACAAGGTAAAGTGCTACATGCTTGTAAGCATGAATAATGTTCTGAGAACCAAGAATGAAAGCAGGGAGACTGCCTTATGGAATCTTTACAGGCAATGTTTGGGCAGAAGTGTGATCAAAGTCGTCATGAGACCCTAGAAGCTATATGACAACTAAAATGATGAAGGGTATTTTTGTTTGAGAACATGTTTTTAACATGATCAACATTATGCACGAGGTAGAAGTACATGGGGTGACCATTGATGAGCGGACTCAAGTAAGCATCATAATAGAGTTGCTCACACCAGCTTTTTCTGCGTTCATGACCAACTATGTTATGAACAAGTTACAATTCAGCATGACCAAATTGTTGAATGAAATGTAGACTTTTTAGTCACTCAACCTTAGAATGACAAAGTCGGTGAGTCAAATGTTGTCGAGCAAACGTGTTCTTCTAATATTGTTAAGAATAAGAAAATGAAGAAGAACAATGGTAAAACCAAGAGTAAGAACAAAAGAGTAAAGAAAGCCAAGACATCGCTGAAAGCTAAGAAGAAAAAGAAAGACAACAAGCCCAAAGGAAAGTGTTTCCACTGTGGGGTTGAAGGTAATTGAAAGAGAAACTGAACCTTATTGGATATGGTTAGGTTGATGTTAAACTACTCATCATTGTCACTTACATTTTTAGGATATGCACTACACATGGCAACTTACATTTTGAATGTAGTGCCCTCTAAGTCTTAAGCAAGACGCCTTTAGAGTTATGCAATGACTCCAAACCTAGTTTGCGTCATTTTCATATATGGGGGTGTCCAGCTCAGACCCAAGACCAGAAATAGTTAGCTATTCTCTAGAGACTAGAGTTGGGTACTTTTATAGTCACAATGATCAAAAGATGTTTGTGTCGACAAATGCAACCTTTCTTGAGCATGACTATATGTAAGACTACAAACCTCATAGCAAAGTAGTTCTCAAGGAATTATCGATGGACGAGAATAGACCACCTTCAATTTCTACTGATAAACGATAAACCAGAGAAACCACAGTTCCTGCAAAGGAAACCCCGATATAACGTCATTGTGGGAGGGTTGTGAGACAACCAGCTCGCTACGAAGTAGAGGCACATGTCAAATACTAATAAGGACGATCGATTATCTTATAAAGAAGCAATGGATGATCCTGAAAAGATAAAATGGCAACATGCCATGAACCAAAAAATGGAATCTATGTATTCCAATTTCGTCTGGGAACTTGTAGATCCACTTGAAAATGTCAAGCGCATTGGATGTAAATGGATCGTCAAGCAGAAAAGAGGTGCAGGTGGAAAATTTGAGACTTTTAAGACACGGTTAGTAGCCAAGGGATATACACAAAGGGAGGGAGTCGATTATGAAAAGACATTCTCCCATGTGGCCATGCTAAAATCCATTCACATCCTTTTATCCAGAGCCGCTAGTTTTGACTATGAGATGTAGAAAATGGACGTTAAGACAACTTTTCTGAATGATCTTTTGAAGAAAGCATCTATATGATGCAACAAGAAGGGTTCCTACAAAAAGGGCAAGATCAGAAAGTATACAAGTTGCTTAAATTCAATTATGGATTAAAGCAAGCATCTAGATCTTGGAATCTTAGCTTTGATGAGATTATAAAGTCTTATGTATTCGAGCAAAATGTTGACGAAGTCTATGTTTATAAATAGACCAAAGATAAGATAGTGGTTTTTTTATTTCTTTATGTTGATGATATTCTACTCATTGGGAATGATGTAGAAACTTTGTCAAAGGTAAATAAATGGTTAGCTAAGAAATTTCAAATGAAATATTTTGGAGAAGCGAGCTATGTTCTAGGCATCCAAATCGTAAGGGATAGAAAGAACAAGTGCTTGACACTTTCTCAAGCATTTTATATTGATAAAGTGCTGGAGAGATTCTCTATGAAGAATTTCAAGAAAGGTCAACAACTGAGCATGCATGGAATTATTCTCTCCAAGGAATCATGTCTTAAGACACCTCAGGAGGAAGATGATATGAGAATGGTTCCCTATATTTCAGTAGTTGGAAGTCTCATGTATGCCATGTTATGTACGATACCATAAATCTGTTATGCAATGGGAATTGTTAGTCGTTATCAATCGAATCCAGGTTTGGAACACTAGATTGCAGTAAAGCACATTCTCAATTATCTTAGGAGACCGAGAAACTATATGCTTGTTTATTCAGGTGGAGACATGAACCTCACTAGAAATAATAATTCTGATTTTTAATCAGACAGAGATAGTCGAAAGTCGACATCTGAATCAGTATTCACCCTAGGTGGATGTGTTATTATGTGTAGAAGTATTAAACAATCCAGCATTGCGGATTTCACTATGAAAGTTGAATATATAGCGGTTTGTGAAGCTGCAAAAGACGCTATATGGCTCCGGAAGTTCTATTCTGATCTAGAAGTAGTTCCAGATATAAACAAGCCACTGATCTTGCACTGTGATAATAGTGGGGCGGTAGAAAATTCTAACAAGAGGGGCAAGCACATAGAGAGGAAACATCATATTGTAAGAGAGATCGTGTATCGAGGGGATGTGACTGTTATGAAGATAACATCGAAATAGAACTTGGCTTATTCTTTTACAAAGACACTTCCTGCAAAGTCATTTAAGGGTCGCGTGCGTAACATGGTATTAAGAGAGATGCCACATTTGCTTTAGGGCAAATGGGAGATTGTTGGGGGTTATGCCCTCGAAGCATGTGTGCTGACATTTTGATATGAAATTAATGAGGATTACATTTTTCTTATAGTTGTTCTTTTAAATTATTCTTGAATAATTTATATAAATATTAGAAAATTCCATTTTCATTGATGAGACTATGATCTTGTATTAATACGAGAGGATTAAGATTATGGATAATGAATAAAATTGTTAGCAACATATTAAAGTATGGAATCTTTAATGAATGGTTGCTAGTACAGTTCACTATGCATTAGGAATCTGTGTGATCTAGATCCGGATCATTGATGTGGATAGAAATCTTAGTGAAGATAGTTTATATAATAATATTATATATGGCAAGACGATGTGAATTAATATATTTATTAATGTGTCGTTTATCATAAAGATTTAATACACATCAATTGGATGATCATATGTAGATCACTCTGAATCCTGAGTAGTCATGAACTCCTATGCATGTCTACTTGATCTTTTGATTCACTTGTTAAGGTATGTTTGTTAATCAAGCTAGTCACTTTTGTTTTGGAGATTCAGTGATGTGGATGGCTGGGGACATGATCTCTACAAGATTTGAAATCTAAGCTTTCCTGACAGATCGTATATTGGTTCCGTTAAGTGTTAATTCAAAAACTGAATGGTTATTGAGCTCAAATTCATAATAAGATTATTTAATTAAAGAGTTTAATTAATAATCTAGTTTATTGGAACACAAGATTATGGGTTCATGGTCCCTAAATCACCTCTATACTATGTTGTTTAGGATGTGAATATTTCAGGACATTAGAAAAGGACTGACTTGCAAAAAAAAATTTTATTCTAAGCAAGTAGATAATTATGAGTTAATTATGTGTGATTAATTAATTAAAAATTAATTTATTAAATTATTTAGGTATTTAAATATAATTTTCAGAAATTATATATATATATAATTATCTATAAGTGAGACAAAATATCGAATTTGTGAAATTGGATAATAATTTAAATCAACTAAATCTGTTATTTGTGAAATAACAGATAAGTTAGTTTATTGCGATAATCAGATATGTTAATTTTGAATTAACTGATATCTTGATAATTATCTGATTAAAATAAATATTTAATTCACTGTAATTACCACATGTCAATCACTGATAGGGTATCAGATATTGACATGGACTACTGTGGTGCCATGTGGCACTGTAGTTGTGCACAATTGAAGTGGTCCCCACTGTAATTGGTCATTTTAAAATTTAATATTATTTTAGTTTATCTGCAAAAATCTGATACGCCATTATCTCGATGTATATAAATATTATTCTAATGGCCTCGATGATTGAAAGAAGAAGAGAGAATCAGTTGATCAGATTATCAGTTCGTCAATCAAGAGTTGAATTGAGAACACGATTGGTGTCAGAAAGATTTTCTTCTATGATTAAACATTAATCAAATCTCTAAAAGAATAATCATCGCGTTCTTTTAGAGAATCACCTCACTAAAGTCCTTCTCAGTAAATCTCTAGATCTTATGTGTTGAGAACATCTAGAGACAGAAAAAGTGTCTTCTAATATTCTACTTGCCCACACAAGTCCTAGTGCGTTGAGGATTGACATGAAAGTTCTTGGTGTGGATCTCGGAGTCTACTGATCGTTGGAACGATTTCGTGGGAATGAAGGATCGATCGGTTTTCACAACAACACTTGATATAGATTAGAAGAGGTATATGATTTCTAACATTGTATGTTATAAATTTAACTTGTAAATATATAATGAATCCTAACTAATTGAAAAAGAATTTTCAATAAAAGTTTTTATTTGGTTATCGTGGCATTGCGCCAGTTCTGTTTTATTAAAATATTATATTTTTATTAAAAGATTAATTTAAGGCCACGCACATCCATGCTTCTGCTACGCACGTGCAACAACGACCAGCAGGTAGGGCTTAATAACATTTTCTTCACATCACCTTTCGAGTGATATCATACAAGTACTAAAGCATCATATCTCATCAGAACTCCGAAGTTAAGCGTGCTTAGGAGAGAGTAGTACTAAGTTAGATAACCAATTGAGAAGTCCTCATGTTCCACTTCTCTTTTTCTTTTTTCACATCGATCTGACCCCAAATCTCCATTTTCTAGTCTACACCGCTTCCCATCGTGAGCCCAAGGTAAAGGTTAACTACATTTTCTTTGCATCACCTTGCGGGCTTGATCATACCAGCACTAAAGCACTGGATCCCATCAAAATTCCGATGTTAAGCGTGCTTTGGTGAGAGTTGTACTAAGCTAAGTGACCACTTGAGAAGTCCTCGTGTTGCACTCCTCTTTCTTTTTTTACTTCGATCTGACCCCAAATCTCCTAGGTCTAGTCTACACAGTTTCCAATCTTGAGCCCAAGGTAAGTCATAATGACATTCTCTTCACTCACCTTATGGGTTTGATCATACCAGCACTAATGCACTAGGTCCCATCAGAACTCTGAAGTTCAGCATGCTAGGGCGAGAGTCGTACTAAGTTGGGTGACCATTTGGGATCCTCATGTTGCACTTCTTTTTTGTCTTTTTATACTTCGATCTAACACCAAATCTCCCCTGTCAAGTTTAGACCACTTCCCATCAAAAGCTCAAGGTAAGGCTTAACGACATTTTCATGGCATCACCTTACTGGTGTGATTATACCAGCACTAAAACATTGTATCCCATCAAAACTCTGAAGTTTTGCGTGCTTGGGAAAGAGTCGTACTAAGTTGGGTGACCATTGTGGAATTACTCGTGTTGCACTCATCATTTTCTTTTTCTTTTTTATTTCGATCAGACACCAAATCTCCCAGATCTAGTCTACACCTCTACCCATCGTGAGACCAAGGTAAGGCTTAACTATATTTTCTTCATATCACCTTACGGGTGTGATCTACCAGCACTAAAGCACCAGATTTTATCATAACACTAAATTTAAGAGTGCTTGGGCGTGAGTAGTACTAAGTTCGGGGCCATTTGCGAAGTCGCCGTATTGCACTCCTCTTTTTCTTTTTTTACTTTGATCTGACCTCCAATCTCCAAGGTCTAGTGTACACTGCTTCCCATCATGATCCTACGGTATGGCTTAACACTAAAGTTAAGCATGCATGTACGAGAGTAGTTCTAAATTGGGTGACCACTTGAGAAGTGCTCGTGTTGGACTTCTTTCTTTCTTTTTTTACTTTTATCTGACTTAAAATCTCCTCGGTCTAGTCTACACACTTCCCATCGTGAGACCAAGGTAAAGCTTAATGACATTTTCTTCGCATCACCTTGCGGGTGGGATCATACCAGCACTAAAACATTAGATCCCATCAAAACTCTAAAGTTAAACATGCTTGGGTGAGAGTAGTACTAAGTTAGGTGGCCACTTGGGAAGTTCTCGTGTTGCACTCCTTTTCTTTTCTTTTTTTTACTTCGATCGGATCCAAAATCTCCCCAGTGTAGTCTACACCTCTTCCTATTGTGAGGCCAAAGTAAGGCTTAACTACATTTTCAATGCTTCAACTTACGGGTTTGATCATACCAGGACTAAAGCTCTGAATCCCATTAGAATTCTGAAGTTAAGAGTGCTTGGGTGAGAGTAATATTAAGTTACGTGACTACTTGGAAAGTCCTCATGTTGCACTCCTTTTTTTTCTTTTTACTACGATCCGATCCCAAATCTCCCCGCTCTAGTCAACACAGCTTCCCATCGTGAGACTAAGGTAAAGCTTAGCAACATTTTCTTCGCATCACCTTTCGGGTGCGATCTTACCAGCACTAAAGCACTAGATCCCATTAGAATTCTGAAGTTAAGCGTGCTTATGTGAGAGTAGTACTAAGCTGGGTGACCACTTAGGAAGTTCTCGTGTTCCACTCCTCTTTTTTTTTACCTCGATCTGATCTCAAATCTCCCCAGTTCAGTCTAAATCGCTTCCCATTGTGAGCCCAAGGTAAGGCTTGACTACATTTTCTTCGCATCACCATATGTGTGCGATCATACAAGCACTAATGCATTGGATCCCATCAGAATTTGAAGTTTAGTGCGCTTGTTCGAGAGTAGTACTATTAGTCCAAGATAAGGCTCAATGACATTTTCTTCACATCACCTTACGAGTGCGATCATACCAGTACTAAAGTACCATATCCCATTAGAACTTTTAAGTTAAGCGTGCTTGGGAGGGTGTAGTACTAAGTTTGGTGACCAGTTGGGAAGTCCTCATGCTACACTATTCTGTAATTTTTTTTTACTTCGATCCGACCCCTAATCTCCCCCGTCCAGACTACACCGCTTCCCATCGTGAGCCTATGGTAAAGGTTAGTGACATTTTAAACGCACCACCTTGTGGGTATGATTATACCAGCACTAAAGCACCTTATCCCATTAAAAATCTAAAGTTAGCCATGCTTGGGTGAGAGTAATATTAAGTTAGGTGACCACTTGGGAAGTTCTGATGTTGCACTCCTCCTTCTCTTTTTCTTTTTACTTTGATCCGGCCCTAAATCTTCCCCCGTATAGTGTTCACAGCTTCCCATCTTGAGACCAAGGCAAAGCTTAACAACATTTCCTTCGCATCACCTTAAGGGTGTGATCTTACCAGCACTAAACCACTAGATCCCATCAGAACTCTGAAGTTAAGCGTCCTTGGGTGAGAGTGGTACTAAGTTGGGTAACCACTTAGAAAGTTCTCGTGTTGCACTCCTCTCTTTTTTTATCTCGATCTGATCCCAAATCTCCCCGATCTAGTCTACACCGTTTCCCATCGTGAGCCCAAGGTCAGGCCTGACTATATTTGCTTTGCATCACCTTATAAGTGCGATCATACCAGCTCTAAAGTACCGGATCCCATAAGATCTCTGAAGTTAAGCGTGTTTGTGTGAGAGTAGTCCTAAGTTTGGTGACCACTTGGGAAGTCCTCGTGTTACACTCCTATTTTTGTTCATTTTTACTTCGATCAGACCCCAAATTTCCTCGATCTAGTCTACACAGCATCCCATCATGAGCACAAGGTAAACGCTTAACGACATTTTATTTGCATCACATTACGGGTGCAATCATACCAGCACTAAAATACCGGATCTCATCAGAACTCTGAAGTGAAACGTGCTTGGGTGAGAACAGTACTAAGTTGGGCGACCACTTGGGAAGTCCTTGTGTCTTACTCCACTTTCTCATTTTTTACTTTGATCGGACCCTAAATCTTAATGATCCAGTCTACACCGCTTCCCATCGTGAGCCCAAGGTAACGGTTAACTACATTTTCTTCGCATCACCTTAGTGTACGATCATACCAGCCCTAAAGCATCAAATCACATCACAACTCTGATGTTAAGTGTGCTTTGGCGAGAGTAGTACTAAGTTGGGTGACCACTTGGCTAGTCCTCGTGTTGCACTCCTCTTTTCTTGTTTACTTCGATCTGACCCCATATCTCCCCGGTCTAGTCTACACCACTTCCCATTGGTAGCCCAAGATAAGGTTTAACAATATTTTCTCCACCTCACCTTACGGGTGTGATCATACCAACACTTAAGCATTGGATTTCATTAGAACGCTGAAGTTGAGCGTGCTTCGGTGATAGTAGTACAAAGTTGGTTTACCACTTAAGAAGTCCTTGGGTTGCACTCTTTTGTTTTCATTTGTTTTTAAATCGATCCGCCCCTAAATCTCCCAGCTCTTATCTACACCATTTCCCATCATGAGCCCAAGTAAGGCTTAATGACATTTTCATTGTATCACCTCACAGGTTCTATCATACCAGCATTAAAGCACCTTACAAATTTGGTGACCACTTGAGAAGTCCTCGTGTGGCACTCCCCTTTCTCTTTTTAGTTTGATCTGACCCCATATCTCCCCGGTCTAGTCTACACTGCTTCTCATCGTTAGCCCAAGGTAAGTCTTAACAATATTTTCTTCGCATCACCTTAAGGCTTAACCAAATTTTCTTCGCATCACCTTACGGGTTAGATCATACCACCACTTAAGCACAAGATCCCGTCAAAACACTAAAGTTAAGTATGCTAACGCATGAGTAATACTAAGTTGGGTGATCACTTGTGAAGTTCTCATGTTTTAATTCTCTTTTTTCTTTTTCTTTTTAAATCAACCTGACCCTAAATCTCCCAAGTCTAGTCTACACCATTTCCCATTGTGAGCCTAAGGTTCAATCATACCAGCAATAAAGTACTGGATCCCATCAACACTCTAAAGTTATGTGTTCTTGTGCGAGAGTAGTACTAAATTGCGTGACCACTTAAGAAGTCCTCATGTTAAACTCCTCTTTTTATTTTTTTTTACTTCGATTCGACCCTGTATCTCCTCGGTCTAGTCTACACTGCTTCCCATCGTTAGCCTAAGATAAGACATAATGAAATTTTCTTCGCATCACCTTACGGGTGCGACCATACCAGCACTAAAAAACTGGATCCCATCAAAACTCTGAAGTTAAGCATGTTTGGGAGATAGTAGTACTATGTTTGGTGACCACTTAAGAAGTCCTCCAGTTGCACACCTCTTTTTTCTTTTTTTACAACGATTCGACCCCAAATCTCCCTTCTCTAGTCTGCCCCGCTTCCCATTATTAGCCCAAGATAAGGTTTAACGACATTTTCTTCGCATCACATTATGAGTGCGATCATAATTCCACTAAAGCACCAGTTCCCAATGGAACTCTGAAGTTATGCATTCTTGGGTGAGAATCGTAGTCAGTTGGGTGACCATTTGGGAAGTCCTTGTGTTGCACTCCTCTTTTTTCTTTTTTTACTTCAATCCGACCCCAAATCTCCCTGGTTTAGTCTACACAGCTTCTGAATTTGAGCTGAATGTAAGGCTTCATGACATTTTCTTCGCATCACCTTACAGGTGCGATCATGCCAGCACCAAAGCACCGGAACTCATCATAACTCAGAAGTTAAGCGTGCTTGGCGACAGTAGTACTAAGTTGTGTGTGCACTTGGGAAGTCCTCGTGTCTCACTCCTCATTTGTCTTTTTACTTTAAACTGACCCCAAATCTCAATGGTCTAGTCTACACCGCTCCCCATCGCGAGCTCAAGGTAAGGCTTAACTACATTTTCTTCACATCACCTTACGTGTGCGATCATACAAGCCCTAAAGCACCGAATCCCATCACAACTCTAAAGTTAAGCGTGCTTTGGGTGAGAGTAGTACTAAGTTGGATTACACTTAGGAAGTTCTCATGTTGCACTCCTCTTTTTTAACTTTTACTTCGATCCGACCCTATATCTCCCTGTTCTAGTCTACACCACTTTCGATCGCTAGCCCAAGGTAACGCTTAACAACATTTTCTCCGCATCACCTTATGTGTGCGATCATACCAGCACTAACGAACCGGATCCCATCAGAACGCTGAAGTTAAGCGTGCTTGGGTGATAGCAGTACTAAGTTGGGTTACCACTAGGGAAGTCCCCGTGTTGCACTCCTTTTTTTCATTTTTTAAAATAGATCTAACCCCAAATCTCCCCAGTCTAGTCTACACCACTACTCATCGTGAGCCCAAGGTAAGGCTTAATGACATTTTCTTTGCATCACCTTACGGCTTGGATCATACCTGCACTAATGTACCGGATCCTACAAAAACTCTGAAGTTAAGCGTGCTAGGGCGAGAGTAGTATCAAGTTGTGTGACAACTTGGGAAGTCCTCGTGTTGTAGTCCTCCTTTTCTTCTTTTACTTCGATCCGACCCAATATCTCCTCGGTCTAGTCTACACCTCTTCCCATCGTTAGCCCAAGGTAAGGCTGAACAACATTTTCTTTGCAACACCTTACGGGTGCGATCATACGAACACTAAAACACTGTATCCCATTAGAACGCTGAAGTTAAGCGTGCTTGGGAGATACATGTACAAAGTTGCGTTACCACTTGGGAAGTCCTCGTGTTACACTCCTCTTTTTTTTTTTTTTCAAATCGATCCGACGCCAAGGCTCCCCAGTCTAGTCCTCACCACTCTGTATCGTGAGCGCAAGTTAAGCCTTAACGATATTTTCTTTGAATCACCAAACTAAAGCACCAGATCCCATCAGAACTCCAAAGTTAGGCATGCTTGGGGGAGAGTGGTACTAAGTTTGGTGCACTCCTCTATTTCTTTTTTTACTTCGGTTCGACCTCATATCTCCCTGGTCTAGTCTACACTGCTTCCCATCGTTTGCCCAAGGTAAGTCATAACGACATTTTCTTCGCATCACCTTACGGGTCTGATCATAGCGACACTAAACCATCGAATCCCATCATAACATTGGATTTAAGCGTGCTTGGGCGATAATAGTACTAAGTTTGGTGACCACTTAAGACGTCCTCGTGCTGCACTCCTCGTTTTCTTTATCTTTTACTTTGGCCCGACCCAAAATCTCCCTTAACTAGTATGCACCGCTTCCCATTGTGAGCCAAAGGTATGGCTTAACGACATTTTTTATGCATCACCTTACTGGTACAATCGTGCCAGCACTAAAGCAATGGATCCCATCATAACTATGAATTTAAGCGTGCGTGGGCGATAGTAGTACTAAGTTTGGTGACCACTTGGGAAGTCCTCGTGTTGCCCCCCTCTTTTTCTTATTTTACATCGATCCGATCCCAAATCTCCCCAGTCTAGTCTACATCACTTTTGATCTTGAGGCCAAGGTCAGGCCTAATGATATTTTCTTGGCATCACCTTATGGGTGCGATCATACCAGCACTAAAGCACTGATTCCCATCAAAATTTGAAGTTTGGCGCGCTTGTTCGAGAGTAGTACTATGTTAGGTGACCACTTGGGAGGTCCTCATGTTGCACTCCTCTTTTACTTTTTTTTCTTCGATCTGTCCCCTAATCTCCTTGGTCTAGTCTACACTACTTCCCATCTTGAGTCCAAGATAAGGCTTACCGACATTTTCTTCACATCACCTTACGAATGCGTTCATACCAGCACTAATGCACCATATCCCATTAGAAATTTAAAGTTAAGGATGTTTAAGCGGGAGTAGTACTAAGTTTGGTGACCACTTGGGAAGTCCTCGAGTTACACTCCCCTCTTTTTTGTTTCCTTCGATCCAACCCATAATCTTCCCGGTCTAGACTACATTGCTTCCCATCGTGAGCCCATGGTAAAGGTTAACGACATTTTCAACGCATCACCTTACTGGTGTGATCATACCAGCACTAAAGCACCAGATCCCATTAGAAATCCGAAGTTAGGCGTGCTTGGGTGAGAGTAATATTAAGTTAGGTGACCACTTGGAATGTCCTGATGTTGCATTCTTCCTAATCTCCCCATATTAATCTACACCACTTCCCATTGTGAGCCCAAGGTAAGGCTTAACTACACTTTCTTCGTATCACCGTATGGGTGCAATCTTTCTAGCACTTAAGCATCAGATCCCATCAGAACTCAAAAGTTAAGCGTGCTTGGGAGAGAGTAGTACTAAGTTAGGTCACCATGTGGGAAGTCCTTGTGTTTTAATTCGATTTGAAACCAAACTCTCTGATCTAGTCCTCACCGCTTCTCATTGTGAGTTCAATGTAAGGCTTAACTTCATGTTCTTCGCATCACCTTACATGTGAGATCATACTAGCACTAAAGCACCAGATCCCATCAGAACTCCGAAGCTAAGTGTGCATGGGCGAGAGTAGTACTAAGGTTAAATGACCACTTGGGAAGCCCTCGTGTTACCCTCCTCCTTTTATTTTTTCTACTTTGATCTGACGCCAAATCTTCCCGATCTAGTCTACATCACATCCCATCATGAGGCCAAGGTAAGGCCTAAAGACAATTTCTTTGCATCAACTTATGGGTGCAATCATACAAGCACTAAAGCACCAGATCTCATCAGAATTTAAAGTTTAGCGTGCTTGGGCGAGAGTAATACTATGTTGAGTGACCACAAGGGAAGTTCTCGTGTTGCACTCCTCTTTCAATTTTTTTTTACTTTGATCCAACCCCTAATCTCCTCGATCCTAATCTCCCTGGTCTAGTCTACATCACTTCCATCGTGAGCCTAAGATAAGGCTTAACGACATTTTCTTCACATCACCTTACAGGTTCGATCATATCAGCACTAAAGCATCGAATCCTATCATGAGTTTGAAGTTAAGCGTGCTTGAGAGAGAGTAGTATTAAGTTGGGTGACCCCTTGGGTAGTCCTCGTTTCGCACCCCTCTTTCTTTTTTCTTCGATTCGATCACAAATCTCCTAAGTCTAGTCTACACCGCTTTTCATCGTGAGACCTAGGTAACACTTAACTATATTTTCTTTGAATCCTTGTACATCTACGATCATACCAACATAAAGCACTCGGTCCCATCAGAAATTTAAATTTAAGCGTGGTTGAGTGAGAGTAGTATTAAGTTAGGTGACAATTTGAGAAGTCTATATGTTGCACTCCTCTTTCGCTTTTTTACTTCGATCCGACCGCAAATCTCACGGATCTAGACTTTACCGCTTCTCATCATGAGCCAAGGGTAAGGGTTAGTTAGATTTTCTTTGTATCACCTTACGGGTGCGATCGCACCAGCACTAAAGCCCTTGTTCCCATCATAACTCCAAAGTTAAGCGTTCTTGGGTGAGAGTAGTACTGATTTGGTTGACCACTTGGAAATACTGTCGCACTTCTCTTTATTTTTCTTCGATCCGCTTCCCATCGCCAACCCAAAGTAAGGCTTACGGGTGCGATCATACCAGCACTAAAGCATCAAATCTCATCAGAACTCTGATTGGGTGACCATTACAGAAGTTCTCGTGTTGTACTCCTCTTTTTATTTTTTACTCCGATCCGACCCCAAATCTACCATGCCTAATCTAGATGGCTTCCCATTGTGAGCCCAATGTAAGACTTCACTACAGTTTCTTCGCATCGCCTTACATGTGCGATCATACTGGCACTAAAGCACCAGATTACATAAGAACTTCGAAGTTAAGCTTGCTTGGGAGGATGTTGCACACATCTTTTTCTTTTTTTACTTCGATCCAAACACAAATCTCCCCAGTCTATTGTACATTGTTTCCCATCGTAACTCCAAGGTAAGGCTTAACGACGTTTTCTTCGCATCAGCTTACGGGTATGACAATTCCAGTAATAAAGCACTGAATCCAATATGAACTCCGAAGTTCAGCGTGCTTGGGCGAGAGTAGTACTTAGTTGGGTGGCCACCTAACAATCTCCGTGTTGCATTTCTCTTTTTCTTTTTTTAGTTCGATCCAACCACAAATCTCTCTGGTCTAGTCTACATCTCTTCCGATCGTGAGCCCAAGGTATGTCTTAAAAAAAGTTTGCATCACCTCACATGTGTGATCATACCAGCACTAACGCACCGGATCCCATCAGAACTCTGAAGTTCAGTGTTCGTGGGACAGAGTTCTGATGGGATCCGGTGCGTTAGTGCTGGTATGATCAATTGGGAAGTCTGACTAAGTTGGGTGATCACTTGGGAAGTCCTCGTGTAATACCCCTCTTTTTCTTTATTTACTTTGATCTAACCCTAAATCTCCCTAGTGTAGTCAACACCGCTTCCCATCATGAGTCTAGGGTAAGCCTTAACTACATTTTCTTTGCATCACCTTACGGGTGCGATCATACACGCACTAAAGCATAGAATCCCATCAGAACATTGAAGTTAAGCGTTCTTGGGCGAGAGTAGTACTAAGTTGGGTGACACTTAGGAAGTCTTTGTGCTGCACTGCTCTTTTGCTTTTTTTACTTCGATCCGATCCAAAATCTCCCCGATCTAGTTTACACCGCTTCCCGTCGTGATCCCAATGTAAGTAAGGCTTAACGATATTTTCTTTGGATCACTTTATGGATGCGATCATACCAACTCTAAAGCACCAGATCCCATTCAGAACTCTAAAGTTAAGCGTGCTTGGGTGAGAGTAGTTCTATGTTGGTTGACCACTTAGAAAGTCCTCGTGTTGCACTCCTCTATTTTTTTTTTCTTTGATCCGACCTTAAATCTCACCGATCTGGTCTACATCGCTTCCCATCATGAGCCTAAGGTAAGGCTTAATTACATTTTCTTCGCATCATCATATGGGTACAATCATACCAGCAGTAAAGCACTAGATCCCACCATAACTTCAAAGTTAAGGGTGCTTGGGTGAGAGTAGTACAAAGTTGGGTGTATTGGTCGAGGTGCGAGCAAAGTAGAAGCGTGTGGCATGTGGCCATTTAAAAAATTATACTTTTAATAAAGATTAAACTTTCGCAATGCCATGATAACCAAATAAATTTTTTTACTGAAAATTCTTTTTCAATCAGTCAGGATCTATAATATATTTATACATTAAAGCATAACAGACAAGGTTAGGAATCATATACCTCTTATAGTATATATCAAGAGTCCTTGCGAAACTGATCGATCCAACGTCCCAAGGAACTGTTCCAATGATCAGTAGACTCCGAGATCTAGACAAAGATCTTTCAAGTAAATCCTCAACGCACTAGGACATGTGTGGGCATGTAGAATATTAAGATAATGGCGTATCAAATATTTAGGGATAATTACACATTAATATTTAATTTCAAATTGCCCAATACAATGTGATTCACTGTATAAGGATGCACAACTATAATGTCAGGTAGCACTATAGGTTGTGTAAACCATCATAGTGCCTCACGGCACTATGTGTGACGCTACACTGCAGTGTCATGTAGCACTGTTGTGTTACACGCCTACTGTTGTAGTGCCACGAGACACTACAACAATCCATGGTGATCCATGATTTTCAATTTTCAATCATTGATCGACACATCGCAATTATTATAAATTAAATTAAATCCATAACATAAAAGATTAGGAATCATATATCTCTTGTAGTCTATATCAAGCATCCAAAGTGATCGATCCTACGTCCCACAGAATTGTTCTAATGATCAGTAGACTCTGAGATCCACACAAAGATCTTCTAAGTAAATCATCAACGCACTAGGACATGTATGAGCACGTAAAATATTACAAGACACATTTTTCTATCTCTAGATGTACTCAACACATCAAATCTAGTGATTAACTGAGAAGAACTTTAGTGAGACGATTTTCTAAAAGAGCGCAATGATGATTCTTTTAGAGATTTATTAACTTTTAATCGCAGAGCAAAATTACTCTAACACTAACCGTGTTCTCAATTCAAATCTTGATTGATGAATTGATTAACTGATGAACTGATGAATTGAGGAATTGAGGAACTGATGAAGTGATGAACTTTTTCATCAACTGATAGTATTAGAATATTATCTGTATATTTTTAAGATAATGGTTTATCCGGTATTTGGAGATAATTAAACATTAATATTTAAGTTTAAATTGCCCAATATTGTGCGACTCACTCTATAATGATGTACAACTATAGTGCCAAGAATTACTGCAGTTGGTGTAGACCATCATAGCGCCTCACGGCACTATAATGTTACAGGCCTATTGTTGTAGTGCCACGTGACACTATAGCAGCCCATGGTGATATATGATTTCCAATCATTGATCGACACATGACTATTATTGTAAATTAAATATTTATTTTAATCAGATAAATATCTAAATTTTAGTTAATTCAAAATTAACAAATCTGCTTATCCCTATCAACTAAAGAATTTGTTATTTCACAAATAAACAGATTTAGTTGATCCAAATTATTATCTAATAATAATTTAATTATCTACTTCCATAAATCATATATTTTGTCTCACTTATCGATAATTAAAAAAATAATCGATAATTATTGATATATATAATTTCCAAAAAATATTTTTATTTACATAAATAATTCAATTAGTCAATTCTTAATTAATTAATCACACATAATTATCTCATAATTATCTACTGTCCTTTTCTCATGTCCTGAAATATTCACATTCTAGGCTACTTAGTATAGAGGTGACTTGGGGACCATGAACCTATAATCCTAAGCTCCAATAAACTAGATTATTAATTAAATTCTTTAATTAAATAATTTTATTTACTAATTCCATTATTACTCCACTATAAATATGGAATTAAACTCTTAGTCCATTGATATAATCGTTTCTTGTAGTTTTATCCTTCAAAATTATCGTTTTACCCCTCTGAACCTCTTGATCCTTAAGCACCTTAATTCACTAGCGAATGGCTAATTTATGATATTATTATAAATTAGAGCTCAATAACTATTCAGTTCTTGAATTAACACTTAAGAGAACCAATATACGATCTATTTAGAAAGCTTGGATTCTAAATCTTACAAGATCATATTTCCAACCATCCACATCACTGAATCTCAAAAATAAAAGTTACTAGCCTGTTTTACAAAAAAAACCTTAACGAGTGAATCAAAAGATCCAGTAGACATTCATAAGAGTTCATGACTACTTGGGATTCAGACTGATCTACATATGGTCATTCGATTGATGTGTATTAAATCTTTATGATAAACAGCACGTTGATAAAAGATATTAATTCACATCAGTCCAGTCATATATAATCTCATTATATAAAGTGCATTCACAAATATGCCTATATATATCAATGATCCGGATATAGATCACACTCATTCATAATGCTTAGTGAACTGTACTTGCAATTATTCATTAACGATATCAAACTTGAATATGTTGCTGATAATTTTTATTTATCATCAATGATCTTAATCCTTTCGTATTAATATAAGGTCATAGTCTCATTACTGAATATGAAATTTTCAGATATATATAAATATAAATTATTCTACAATAACCTAAATGAACAATTATAAGAAAAATGTAATCCTCATTAACTTTCATATCAAAATGTCAATACACATGCTTTGAGAGCATAACCCCCAATGTACATGAGATCAGACATATGTTATATAGTAGGAATTGTCAGTCGTTATCAATCCAATCTAGGTTTGGAACACTTGATTGTAGTAAAACACATTCTCAAGTATCATAGGAGAATGACAAACTATATGCTTGATTATTCAGGTGGAGACCTAAACCCCACTGGATATGCTGATTCTGATTTTCAATCATATAGAGATAGTTGAAAGTCGACATCTGAATCAGTATTCACCTAAGGTGGAGGTGTTTTATTCTAGAGAAGTATTAAACAATCCAGCATTGTAGATTCCACTATGGAAGATGAATATATAGCGGCTTGTCAAGCTGCGAATAAAGCGATATGTCTCAGAATGTTCTATATATCAGAAAGTAGTTCCAGATATGTACAAGCCATTATCCTATACTATGATAACAGTGGAGCGGTAGCGGATTCCAAGGAACCAAGGAGTCACAAGAGGGGCAAGCACATAGAGAGGAAATATCATCTTGTAGGTGAGATAGTGCATCAATGGGATATGACTGTTATGAAGATAGCGTTAGAAAATATCATTTGAGGGTCACCTGCATAATATGAGATTGAGAGAAATACCACATTTTCTTTAGGGAAAGTGAGAGCTGAAGCATTAAGAACCTTTCTCATATCCTCTTCCTCCTAAGGTGTCTTAGGATAATGCTTCATAGAGAGTACAATTTCATGTCTGGTCGGTAATTGACATTTCTTGGAATTTTCCATAGAGAACCTTTCCAACACCTTATAAGACGCATTAGAAAGTGCCAAGAGCTTGTTCTTCCTATCACTTAGGATTTGGATGCCTAGAACATAGCTCGCTTCTCCAAATTATTTCATTTACATTTTCTAAGCTAACCACTTCTTTAGCTTTGACAAAGTTTCTACATCATTCCTAATTACTAGCATATCGTCAACAGAAAGAACTAAGAAAACCACTATCTTATCTTTGATGTATTTATAAACACAGGCTTTGTCAACATGTTACTAAAAGCCTTAAGACTTTATAGTCTCATCAAAGGTAAGATTCCAAGATCTAGATGCTTGCTTTAATTCATAAATAGATTTAAGCAACTTGAATACTTTATGATCTTGCCCCTTTTGTCTGAACCCTTCTGGTCGCATTATCTAGATGCTTTCTTCAAGAGAGTCATTCAGAAAAGTTGTCTTGACGTCCATTTTCCATATCTCATAGTCAAAACTAGCGGCTATGGATAAAATGATGCGAATGGATTTGAGCATGGACACATGGGAGAATGTCTCTTCATAATAGACTCTCCCCCTTTGTGTATAGCCCTTGGCTATTAAGCGTGCCTTTAAAGTCTCTACTTTCCCATCTGCACCTCTTTTCTTCTTGAAGATCTATTTATATCCAATGAGCCTGACATCTTTAGGTGGATCTACAAGTTTCCAGGCAGAGTTAGAATACATAGATTCCATTTCATGGTTCATGGCATCTTGCTATTTCTCCTTTTCAGGATCATCCTTTGCATCTTCATAAGATAATGGATCGTCTTTACCAGTATCTGACATTACGACATGTGCTTCTAGTTCGTAGCGAATTGATTGTCTCACAACCCTCCTAGTACGACGTTGCACCGAGGTTTCCTTTGTAGGGATTGTTGTTTCTCTAGTTTGTCATTTATCAGAAGAAATCGAAGTTGGTCTGATCTCATCAGCCGCTAATTCCTCAAGAACTACTTTGCTATGAGGTTTGTAGTTTTGCATATAGTCATTCTCAAGGAAGGTTGTATTTGTCAACACAAACACCTTTTGATCGTTATGACTATAAAAATACTCACCTCTAGTCTCTAGAACATAGTCAATGAATATGCTTCTTCAGACCTTGAGTCTAACTTTCCAAGCTTGGATTTAAGAACATGAGCTGGACACCCCCATATACGAAAATGATGTAAGCTGAGTTTGGAGCCATTCCATAACTCTCTATGTGTCTTTCTTACACACTTAGAAGGCATTACATTCAAAATGTAAGTTTCCATGTGTAGTGCATATCTCTAAAATGTAAGTGACAGTGATGAGTAGCTTAAAAATGACCTAACCATATCCAATAAGGTTCATCTTATCCTCTCTACAACACCATTTTGCTATGGTGTTCCAGGTGTTGTGAGTTGGGATAGGATTACACACTCTAGGAAATAATCATTGAATTCTAAATCTAAGTATTCACCACCTCGATCAGATCGAATTGTTTTCAATGATTTACCTAATTACTTTTCAGCTTCAGCTTTGAAGTCTTTAACCATATCTTGATAAATCAAAAGTTTCAGACTTTCTTTGCATTGGGTAAGTATAACCATATCTTGATAAATCATCAATAAAAGTGATGAAATATTCATACCCACCTCTAGCTTGTACATTGATCGGTCCACACACATCACTATGTACTAGTTCAAGTGGTTCCTTAGCTCTTTGGCCCTTTCTTGTGAAATGTCTCTAGGTAATTTTTCCCTCTAGATATGTTTCACAAACAGGAAGAGTTACGACTTTTAGTTCTCTCAAAGCACTATGCTTTGTTAACCGGTTGAACCTATCTAGATTAATATGTCCTGGCCTAAGATGCCAAAGATATGTATTATCATCATCATGAGAAACTCTTTGTCGTTTGTTTCTTTTAGGTTTTGTTACTTTAAATAATTCAGAATTATTTAATGCACGTTCAGTCAGTTTAAGTATATGTAGACTGTTTATAACTTTTGCATGTCAAATATCGAATCCATTCTTAGAAATAATAAACTCTTTATGAATAAAAGAAACTTCGAATAACTATTCTTACAAAAATAAAAGAGAAATCAAATTTCTAAAAAATTCATTAATATAATAAACATCGTTCAAAACCAAATAATTATATCTAAAAAGTAAGTGGCATGTCCCTAATGCTTTAGCTGACACGAGTTCACCAACGCCAACTCTCAAAACGACCTCGCCATGAGTGTAACCCATCGTTTCACATTCCATGACTTCATTTAGAATATTTCGCCTTAGGGTCGGTCAAAACTAAACTACATCATTTCTTCTATCTTCTTAATGCTAGGTTCGATTGGTTTTAAAATTAAAGAAAATTAGATTTGAACCACGAACGGTTCGTGGGTGAAATATAAAAAAATTTGATTTCACTTTTTTAATCATATTAAATAATTTAAAATCAATTTTAGTTTGATCATGCATATACGATATTAAAATGAATAGATTAAGGGAAAACAATTTTTCACATTTACTCTGTATTGAAGAATTTATGAACTGATGGAACTCCCTTGAGCATTCTTATGTGCTTCAAGCTTTAAGATCAAAATCATGAATCTGATCTTCCACGAACGATTTTTGAATTAGCCCACCAACAACCATCCGTTAATTTCAGAAATATATCTTAGAAGAATTTTACGTAGGAATTTGAATGTGGGCTCTCAAAACGATTGAAAAAGAAAAATCAATTTTTCCTTCTTCAGATTAATTTCAGCGGCGACAGTAGTGAGAGGAGAAAATGTTTTTCTCTTTTTGTGTGTTGATAACAACAACTGTATCTAATACTCGTTATCTCTTTACAATCAAATTATTATTAGATAGTTATCAAAATGTAATTTTTAGTATTTACAAATATACCCATATATTATAAAATTTCCAAAAATTCCCCTAATTATTTATTATTGCTGAAAATTACAAGATCTCCTAGAGTTTTAGTTGTCTCGAAATTTATCAATCCAATTGATAAATATAATTGATCATTATCATTTAATTAATGAATTAATATTATTTAACTAATTATCTAATAAGAAGAAAATAATAAATAGTTAATTCAATACAACAATTACACTTAACTAACTTAGGTGACATCACCTATCACATATAGGTGTAGGAAATATGCCTTGGCACCAAAACACATTTTGGTCCAACTTAGTTTGTTCTTCTATTCTTGTTCTCTGAGCTATTTCTGAAACCGAATGAACCCACATGAACAAAACTTAGGATTCAAATACCCGACAAATTTATCTCCATAAATTCTTGACATATTTAATCTTGACATCGTACGACTCCACTATAAGTTCGATACCTAATCAACTCTCGATTCATGCGCGCTACATTTGGTAGTGTAAATAAATTCTACTTATTTGCACGGTCCACAGAATATTTTAACATAATACCCCTCTTGTTATAATTTCTTTATCTCCTTCATTCACTGTAAATAAGAAAGACATTATAGTGAATTGTCTCGTATAATTTACAAGTCTTATTCACTGACTCATTTCATCGAATACTTGGCCATGTTAATTTATTCACACACCCATCAATAAAGTATAAGGTGATACTGTTGCTTCCGCAATCCAACCATGAATTTTCATATCTATGAATCACGTAACTCCTACTTAATTAAATTACAATCCCAACAACCAAGGTATTATCCGCCAATTCGAACTCACTCATTTGACATATCGAAGATTGCAAGAAACCAAGTCGAGTTACACATTCACCTCAAGATTAAGGTAATTACAAAAATACCTTTAATATGTAATAATTAGATTTGGTGCTAAGTAAACGGTTTTAGGCTCTAAACCAATTTGTTACCGGTCTATTCAACATGTTCATAACATGTCTAGTTAACCATTTGAGTCTCCACTCTTATGCCCCAACACTGACATCCACGGTTAAACCTAACAGTCGTAATCAAATTCGATTGCTCAGCGATCCTAAGACTGCGAATATTGTTCTGAACTATTTCAGAAGAGTTCATCTGGAGTCTTTTCTTTCTTCACTCATCTTTCATTGACAATAGTTTCAGGATTTGAGTAATTTATAATTACACTTTAATTTAAAATAAAACTTTCAATTTATTCGTAAAAAATTCAGTAATACAAATGTGTGAGATATAACTTAATATAAATAAATAGTTACTACACGCTACTTTATGGACATATTCCATGACCTTCCTTAGGGGGATGAAAACAAAACCATCTTGAGGCCCTTACTGCACCTCACGGTGTTATACTAATGATGGAGACCATAGGTTACATTGACATGTCAACCTTCTCCCACTCACTATTTTAGGATTATGAGTTTCAATTTCTGGTGCTAGCGTCGGAATTCTAAGAGAATTCCTATTTCTTTTATTTTTTTCCTCTATTGTTCGTCTAGTGCGTTCTTCGTCTTCTCATGATCAGAATAATTACAATAAATATTTGAAATAAAATTACAAAAATTCATGTGCCCCAAAACGGCTTATACAAGATCTATGGAAAAAATAAAAGAACAAGCCTAACCCAATAACCACCATATAAATAATTAACGATCCATTATTTTTTTATACATTTAAAAAACATAACTATCAATTCATTCATACGTATCTCAATTACAAGAATAATGCAAGAAAACCCACACAACATTTAACATATAAATATATAAAGACTGCTCTAATTTCAATTGTCGGTCGTTGCGGCGCGTGCGCAGCAGAAGTGTGTGGCGCGTGGCAATTTAAAAAACTGAACTTTTAATAAATATTAAACTTGTGCAATGCTATGATAACCAAATAAAAACTTTTTATTGAAAACTCTTTTTCAATCACTCAGGATCAATTATATATTTATATATTAAATCCAAAACATATATACCTCTTGTAGTTTATATCAAACATCCTTGTAAAACTGATCGATCATGTGTCCAACAAAGTTGTTCCAACAATTAGTAGACTCTGAGATCAACACCAAGATTTTCCAAGTCAATCCTCAATGCACTAGAACGTGTGTGGGCACGTAGAATATTACAATACACTTTTTCTATCTCTAAATGTACTCAACACATAAAATCTAGAGATTTACTGAGAAGAACTTTAGTGAGATGATTCTCTAAAAAAATATGATGATGATTCTTTTAGAGATTTAATTAACTTTTAATCGCAGAGAAAAATTACTCTAACACTAACCGTGTTATCAATTCAATTCTCGAATGATGAACTGATGAACTGATGAACTTTTTCATCAACTGATACCATTAGACTAATATCTGTATCTTTTCGAGATAATGGCATATCAGATAGATAGGTATAACTAAAAATTAATATTTAATTTTAAATTGCCCAATATAGTGGGACTCACTGTATAATGATGCACAACTACAGTGCCACACTACACTGTAGTTGGCATAAACTATCACAGTGCCTCACAAAGCATGTGTATTGACATTTTGATATGAAATTTAAAGAGGATTACATTTTTCTTATAATTGTTCTTTTAAAATTATTGTTTAATAATTTATATAAATATATGAAAAATACATATTCATTAATGAGACTATGATCATGTATTAGTATGAGAGGATTAAGATCATAGATACTGAATAAAATTGTCAGCAAAATATTAAAGTATGGAATCTTTAATGAATGGTTGCTAGTACGGTTTACTGAGCATTATGAATGCGTGTGATCTAGATCCGGATCATTGATGTGGATAGATATCTTAGTGAAGGTACTTTATATAATAATATTATCTATGACATGACCGATATGAATTAATATCTTTATTAACGTGTCATTTATCATAAAGATTTAATACACATCAAGTCGATGATCATATATACTTTATATAATAAGATTATATATGTTAATCAAGCTAGTACCTTTTATTTTGGAGATTCAGTGATGTGGATTGCTGGGGACATGATCTTACAAGATTTAGAATCTAAGCTTTCCTAACGGATCATATATCGGTTCCCTTAATTGTTAACTCCAGAATTGAATGGTTATTGAGCTCAAAACTTATAATAAGATTATAAATTAGCCATTAACTAGTGGATTAATGGTACTTAAGGATCAAGAGGTAATTAGAGAGGGTAACACACTAATTTTGACTAGTTCTAATTTACGAAGTAATAATTGGAGGACAGAACTACATGAAATGATTATGTCGGTGAACTACGTGAGAATACTCTATAAATACATTCTATAATCACTAATAGCGTAATTTCATATTTTTAGTGGAGTAATAATGAAATTAATAAATCAAATTATGTTAAAGAGATTAATTAATAAACAGGTTTATTGGAGCTTAGGATTATAGGTCCATGGTCCCAAAGTCACCTCTGTATTATGTTGTCTAGGTTGTTCAGGACATGAGAAAAGGACTAACTTGCAAAAACAAAATTATTCTAAGGTAAATACATAATTATGAGCTAATTATGTGTGATTATTTAATTAAAAACTAACTAATTGAATTATTTATATATTTAAATATAATTTTCCGAAATTATATGTATATAAATAATTATCATTTTTTCAAATTATGCAATAAGTGAGACAGAATATCTAATTTGTGAAATTAGACATATTATTAAAAAATAATTTAAATCAATAAATCTGTTTATTTATGAAATAACAGATAAGTTTGTTGATAGGGAGAATCAAATATGTTAATTTTGAATTAACTGGTATCTAGATAATTATCTTATTAAAATAAATATTTAAATTCACAGTAATTACCATGTGTCAATCATTGATAGGATATCAGAAATTGACATGGACTAATGTGATGTCATGTGGCACTACATTAGTGCGAGTACAACACTGTAGTGCGACATGGAACTATAGTGGTGTCGTGAGGCACTGTGGTGGCTCAAGCTTAACTTCATTTTCTTCTCATCATTGTATGGGTGCGATCATACTAGCACTAACGCACTCGATCCCATAAGATCTTCAAAATTCAAGCGAGCTTGAGCGATAATACTAAGTTGAGTGACCACTTGAGAAGTTCTCGTGTTGGACTCCTCTTTTTTTACTTCGATGTCTAGTCTACACCGCTTCCCATTGTGAGCCCAAGATGAGGTTTAACTACATTTTCATTGATCATACCAGCACTAAAGCATCGGATCCCATTAGAACTTTTTAGTTAAGCGTGCTTGGACTAGAGTAGTACTAAGTTGGGTGACCACTTAGGATGTCCTCATATTACACTCCTCTTTTACTTTTTTTACTTCGATCCGACCCCAAATCTCCCCGGTCTAGTATACACTGAATCCCACCGTGAGCCCAAGGTAAGGCTTATACATTTTCTTCGCATAACCTTACGATCATTCCAGCACTAAAGCATGAAATCCCATCACAACTCGAAAGTTAAGCGTGCTTTGGGCGCGAGTAGTACTAAGTTTGGCGACCGTTTGGGAAGTCCTTGTGTTGCACTCCTCTTTTTCTTTTTTCACTTCGATCCGACCCCAAATCTCCCAGGTCTAGTCTACACCGCTTCCCATAGTGAGCCTAAAGGTAAGGCATAACGACATTTTCTTCGCATCACTTTGCGAGTGCAATCATACCAGCACTAAAACACCTGATTAGATCAGAGCTCCGAAGTTAAGTGTGCTTTGGTGAGAGAATTACTAAATTGGGTGACCACTTGGGAAGTTCTCATGTTGCATTCCACTTTTTTTAACATCGATCCGACACTAAATCTCCCTGGTGTAATCTATACCGCTTCCAATCATGAGCCTAAGGTAAGGAGGCTTAACGACATTTACTTCACAAAACTTTACATTTGCGATTATACCAGCACTAAAGCAACAGATCCCATCAGGACTCTGAAATTAAGCATGCTTGGGCAATAGTACTACTAAGTTGGGTAATCACTTGAGAAGTCCTTGCGTTGCACTCTTCTTTTTATTTTTTTACTTCGATCGTTCTCCAAAACTCCTTGATCTACACAACACTGCTTCCTATCATGAGCCCAAGGTAAGGCTTAACGACATTTTCTTCTTATGACTTTACGGGTGCAATCATACAAGCACTAAAGCACCAGAACCGATCGTAGCTCTGAAGTTAAATGTGATTTCGTGAGATAGTACTATGTTTGGTGACCATTTGGAAAATGCTCATGTTGCACTCCTCTTTTTTTTCTTTTTTTACCTCGATCCGACCCCAAGACTTAACAAAAAAAATTTCGTATCACCTTACGGGTGCAATCATACTAGCACTAAAATACAGGTTAGAACTCTGATGTTAAGCATGAGTAGTACTATGCTTTGTGACCAGTGGGGAAGTCCTCGTGTTACACTCTTCTTTTTATTTGTTGTACTTCGATCTAACCCCAAATCTCCCCTGTCTAGTTTACACCGCTTCCCATCGTGAGCCTTAGGTAAGGCTTAACGACATTTTCTTTGTATCACCTTACGAGTGTGATCATTCCAGCACTAAAGCACCGAACCCCATATGAACTCCGAAGTTAGGCGTACTTAGGCGAGAATAGTACTAAATTAGGTAACCACTTAGGAAGTCCTCGTGTTGCATCCCCTCTTTTTTCTTTTTTTACTTTGATCGGACCACAAATCTCCATAGTCTAGTCTACACTACTTCCGATCATGAGCCTAAGGCAAGAGTTAACGATATTTTATTGACATCACCTTTCAGGTGTGATCATTCCAACACTAAAGCATCGAATCCCATCAAAACACTAAACGAAAAAATAGTACTAAGTTGGGTTACCACTTGGGAAGGCCTCGTGTTGCACTCCTCATTTTCTTTTTTTACTTAAATCCGACCCCAAATCTCTCCGATCTAGACAACACTGCATCCCACCGTGAGCCCAAGGTAAGGCTTCATGACATTTCTTCACATCAACCTACCAGTGCAATAATACCAATACTAAAGCACCAGATCTGATCATAGCTTTGGAGTTAAGCATGCTTTGGCGAGAGTTGTATTAAGTTCGGTGACAACTTGGGAAGTCCTCGTGTTGCATTCCTCTTTTTCTTCTTTTACTTCGATCCGACCCCAAATCTCTTCGGTGTAGACTACACCACTTCCCATCGTGAGCCCATGGTAAGGCTTTACGACATTTTCTTCACCTCACAACTTCGAAGTTAAACGTGCTTTGGTCAAAAGTAGTACTAAATTGGGTGACCACTTGGGAAGTCCTCGTGTTGCACTCCTCTTTTTTTTTTACTTCGATCCGACCCCAAACTTCCCCAATCTAGTCCACACCACTTGTAATTGTGAGCCCAAGGTAAGGCTTAACGACATTTTCTTTGCATCACCTTACAGGTGCGATCATACCAGCATTAAAGCACCAGATCGCCACATAACTATGAAGTTAAGTGGGCTTGGGTGAGATACTAAGTTGAGTGACCACTTGGATGTCCTCTTGTTGCACTCCTTTTTTTCCTTTTTAATTTGGATCTAACCCCAAATCTTCCTAGTATAGTCCACACCGCATCCCATCGTGAGCCCAACTTAAGGTTTAACGACATTTACTTCGCCTCATCTTATGGGTGCGATCATACCAAGACTAAAGCTTTAGATTCTATCAGAACTCCTAAGTTAAGCGTGCTTGGACGAGAGTAGTACTAAGTTGGGTGACAATTGGGAAGTCCTCCTGTTGCACTCCTCTTTTACTTTTTTTACATCGATCTGACCTCAAATCTCCCGGTCTACTCTACACCGCATCCCATCGTGAGCCCAAGGTAAGGCTTACCAAAATTTTCTTCGCATCACATTACTCGTGTGATCATACCAGCACTAAAGAATTAGATCCCATCTGAACTCTTAAGTTTAGCATGCTTGTGCGAGACTAGTACTAAGTTGGGTGACAATTGGGAAGTCCTCGTGTTGCACACCTCTTTCTTTTTTTACTTTGATCTGACCCCAAATCTCCCTGGTCTAGTCTACACCGCGTCCTATCTTGAGCCCAAGGTAAGGCTTGAAAAAATTTTCTTCGCATCACCTTACTGGTGTTATCATGCCAGCTCTAAAGCATTAGTTCCCATCTAAATTGTTAAGTTTATCACGCTTGTGCGAGAGTAGTACTAAGTTCGGTGACCACTTAGGAAAATCTCGCATTGCATTCCTCTATTTCTTTTATTTTACTTTGATCTGACCCCATATCTCCCTAGTCTAGTCTTTAACGCTTCCCATCGTAAGCCCAACGTAAGGCTTAATGACATATTCTTCTCATACCTATACTAAAGCACCGTATCCTATCATAGGTCTGAATTTAAGCATGTGTTAGTGAGGGTAGTACTAATTTGGGTGAACACTTGGGAAGTCCTCATGTTGCACTCCTCTTTTTTATTTTTTTTCATCGATCTGACCTCAAATCTGCTAAGCCTAGTCTACAATGCTTCCCATCGTGAGAAGAAGGTAAGGCTTAACTACATTTTGTTTGCATCACCTTACCGGTGCGATCATACCAGGACAAAAGCACAGAATCTCATCACAACACAGAATTTAAGCATGCTTGGGCGAGAGTAGTACTAAGTTGGGTGACCACTTGGGATGTCTTCATGTTGATCTCCTCTTTTTTCTTTTTTCTTCGACCCGACCCCAAATATCTCCCGTCTAGTCTACACCACTTCCAAACGTGAGCCCAAGATAAGGGTTAATGACATTATCTTTGCGTCACCTCACGAGTGTGATCATACCAGTACTAAAGCATCAGTTCTCGTCAGAACTCCAAAGTTAAGCGTTCTTGGGCGAGAGTAATATTAAGTTGGGTGAGCACTTGGGATGTCTTCGTGTTGCTGTCCTCCTTATTTCTTTTTCTTTGACCTGACCTCAAATCTGCCTGCTCTAGTCTACACCGCTTCCAATCGTGAGTAAAAGGTAAGGCGTATCGACATTTTCTTCACATCACCTTACGAATGCAATCATACTAGCACTAAAGCATCAGAGCCCAACAAAACTTTGAATTAAAGCGTGCTTGGGCGAGAGTAGTACTAAATTGGGTGACCACTTGGGAAGTCCTTGTGTTGGACTCCTCTTTTTCTTTTTTCACTTCGATCCAACCCTAAATCTCCCCGGTCTAGTTTACATCGCTTCCCATCATGAGCCCAAGGTAAGGGTTAACGACATTTTCTTTGCATCACCTTACGGTTGTGATCATACCAACACTAAAGCACTAGCTCCCATTAGAACTCTGAAGTTAAGCTTGCTTGGGCGAAAGTAGTACTAAGTTGGGTTACCACTTGGGAAGTCCTCATGTTGCACTCCTCTTTTTCTTTTTTTACTTCGATCCAATCTCAATTATCCTCGTTCTACTCAACACCGCTTCTCATCGTGAGCCACACCTAAGGCTTAACAACATTTTCTTTTCGTAAGCCTACGGGTGCAATCATACCAACACTAAAGCACCAGATCCAATCATAGCTCCAACGTAAAATGTGTTTTTGTAAGAGTTATACTAAGTTGGGTGACCACTTAGGAAGTCCTAGTGTTGCACTCCCCTTTTTATTTTTTTACTTCGATCCGACATCAAATCTCTCGGGTGTAGTCTATATCGCTTCCCTTCGTGAGTCCAAGGTAAGGATTAAAGACATTTTTGTGGCCTCACCTTATGGGTGAGATCATATCAGCACTAAAGAACTGAATCCCAACCCAACTTTGATGTTAAGTGTGCTTTGGGTGAGAGTAGTCCTAAGTTGGGTGACCATTTGAGAAGTACTTGAGTTGCACTCCTCTTTTTCTTATTTTACTTTGATCTGACCCTAAATCTCTCAGGTCTAATCTACACCACTTCATGAGCCCAAGGTAAGGCTTAACGAAATATTTTTCACATAACCTTACGGGTACAATCATACTTGCACTAAAGCACTAGCTCCCATTAGAACTCTAAAGTTAAGCTTGCTTGGGTGAAAGTGGTACTAAGTTGTGTTACCACTTGGGAAGTCCTCGTGTTGGACTCCTCTTTTTCTTTTTTTACTTCGATCTGATCTCAAATATCCCCCGTTCTAGTCAACACACGTAAGGCTTAACAATTTTTTTCTTTTCATCACCCTACGGGTGGAATCATACCAACACTAAAGCACCCGATCCGCTCATAGCTATGAAGTTAAATGTGCTTTCGTGAGAGTTGTACTAAATGTGGTGACCACTTAGGAAGTCCTCGAGATGCACTCCCATTTTTCTTTTTTTACTTCGATCCGACATCAAATCTCCTGGTGTAGTTTTTATCGCTTCCCATCAAGAGCCCAAGGTGTGCGATCATGACACCACTAAAGCATCAGATCCCATCAAAACTCTGAAGTTATGCGTGCTTGGGTGAGAGTAGTACTAAGTTGGTGACCACTTTAGAAGTCCTCGTGTTGCACTCCTCTTTTTCTTGTTTTACCTCCATCTGACTTTAAATCTCCCTGTTCTATTCTACACCGCTTCTAATTGTCAGCCCAAGGTAAGGCATAACAACATTTTCTTCGCATCAACTTACGGGTGCGATCATACGAGTATTAAACCATCGGATCACAATAGAACTCTGAAGTTAAGTGTGCTTGGGTGAGAGTATTACTAAGTTGGGTAACCACTTAGGAAGTATTCGTGTTGCACTCCACTTTTTCTTTTTTTACTTCGATCCGACCCCAAATCTCCCTAGTCTAGTCTATAAAGCTTTCCATCGTGAGCCCAAGGACAGGCTTAACTACATTTTCTTCACACAACCTTACGGGTTCGATCATACTAGTACTAAAGCACTGGATTCAATCTGAACTTTGAAGTTAAGCGTACTTTGCGAGAGTAGTACTAATTTGGGTGGCCACTTGTGATATGAACCTCACTATCGCTTTGTGATGAAACTCGATAACAATGATGGTTCATGAACCCAAAGATCAATTTTAAAGAAGAAAAAACCCCAACCCATTCTCTATGGCACAAAGCTAACCTTAGGTATATCACCTAAGACCCAAATTGATGCTTTAAAATGAACCAAAAGAATGGTTTAGACGCCACACTTAAGAACAAAAAGGAAAAGTGAATGATAAGTCTAGGTTTTAGATGCCACAATAATATTCTTGATAAGTTTGAGAATTTCTAATAAGGAGCAAAGAGAAAACTCTCACAAAGAAATTATATTGATCAAAGTTGTTTAATATATTGTGAAACCATGCTTAAATAGAAAAAAAACTAGAAGCCTAAAGAGTCCTAAAGTGTATAAATAACCTAAACTAAATTTAAAAGATAAAGAAATATATATTGGAATAAATAAGGAACTTGATAGCACATCAGTCACCATGTTGTCAAAGCACAACTGCCACTATACTGCCATAACATACATGTCACTACACTCATAGCACACCCACGAAGGAGCCTCCCATAGTACACCTATAAATGAGCCTCTTATAACTCATCTAAGATGTAATTATCACATATCAAGACGATGCTCCATGACGTGATCTACAAAGATACCTCCAGTGACACCTTATAATGATGCCTCATGTGATACTTTATGGTTGCACACTACGACGGTACCTCCCACAAAGCGTGTGGCGCACGCCCTCACGCTAGCACATCTATCATGATGGTGCACTCTTTCACACTAGTACATTCATGATCAGCGAGCACACTTCAAGCCAGTAGAAAATAGACTCTCGCACTAGCTCATCAATGCCAATGACATCTTTCATGACCAGTGGTTCACATTACCATACCTTCACATGGCAGGTTCCATGCGATTGTGGTTTATGATGGTATCTCAATTCAAAGTGTGCATGTCACATGTCACTTAAAATGATTATTTCACTTCGCCAAGTACACCCATGGTAACAACAAATGATCAGGAGGTGTAGGCTGGGACTGGACGTATCTCACTTCTAAGCGTGCATTCTCATAGGTAGCTTAGAATGGTTTTTCACTTCGCCAGGTACATATGTGGTAATGATAAATTATCACGAAGTGTATCCTGGGATTGGACGTATCTCAACTATCTCTCTGAGTGCACCAGAGGTGACGACATAATTATCATGAGGTATGATGTAGGTATGGACTATCACTCTGGGTGCATCTGAGGAGGGGAGAATGTGCATACATAAAATAATGTACCAAAAATAATGGAAAATAGCAAAATATGTTCAACTATATGGCTAGGAATTCAGAGCGAATTTGAGAAGACTACAATTTTTTTGAAAAAATAGAGAACACAGTCAAGCAACATTGTAATTGATCCATTGATTAACACATCAGAGTGCTCGTTGGAAGTTCACCCTTTTGCCTTTGTCAATGGTAGGTACTTTTGTAGCAGGCTTCGTTGGTACATCTTCATTAGGCACTTCTTTTCACTTGGATTTTTGTGACTACTTTGCTTTGGCTATGTCATCAAGGATTTCGGGGCACACAAAGTCAAGTCACTTATGAAAATGTATATTTCCACTAGCATCTTCAGATCTGAGACAATGAAGGATCACCACTTTACTGTCAAACTTAAATTTCTCCAATAAGGTTTTCATGGTTTTAGATAGTGCAGCAATGTGAGATGCTTTAGGATTCCTTCATCAAAATCAAGTTTTTCAAGCATCTATATTTCACTGGTAATGTGTACTATCGAAAAGATTATTGGCCTTACCCCATTCACGTTTAGATATGTCAAGAGTTGTCAAATGGATCAGAATAGAGATCATGATTTGCTCTTACACCTAAGTGATACTACTTTTTTTTACTCCCACCAAGGTTGATGTCCATATTGAACACAGTCAACAAATTCTCCAACATGTAACTAGAAAGTTCTAACATGTAAGCGTCATATAGAACTACATGACCACACTTGTGGAGGTGATCAAACTCTAGATAAGATGAAATTTTTACCCTTGACGATATGCATCGAAGGTGAGTCCCGACATGAACATATGTAAATATGCACTGTTAACAAAGGTTACAATCTTGTGGCATCCCAGTAATCACTTTGAGTTATGGTGAACTTGAACAATGAGGCAATAGGATTGTCAAAGAATATGGGAGCTAAAGTGAATTTTCGTCATGTTTCCAATCTAGTTTCCATCACGAACATGCGACTATTTATCATCTTGAAAGAAATCCATTTGACTTGAAACTTAAGTCCCATTAAAGCTAAGAAGCAATAAAATGACCCATACACATACAACTGGGAAGTTTGACAATGTGATCACGGTTCAGAAGCAGTATGGGACAATAATAATGCAATGAACGGAATGGGAGGTGACATTACTTTGAAGCATGTAACATGACGACCTTAGTGCAATAAGGCTAGTCAGTTCCACCTTTTCATTTCAAAAGTATGGACATTTTTTAAACTTCCACTACTTCACTCTTTTTAGTCAAAGTAGTTGTGTCTTCGAAGAAAGGAAAAAGATGTAGTCCACCCAGTCTCGCCACCAGGACACTCTTTGGTATGATTCCTAATGGTAATGGAAGATATGGGGAGGTTACCACGCACACCTTGTAAGAGTGATATTGAATCAACACATATGACAACACTCCTACTTTCGTACTCCGACAACAAAGTGGGGTCCAAAAAAAATATATCATCTTCAATAGTTCTCCGCAACATGAATCAGACAAGCGCCCAGTTTAGGTTCCATATTTTGGCACCAACAACAGTTCCTCGTGACGGTAATGGCACCGGTGTCGCCAACTTGAGACTACAAAATGACGATTTTTGATCAGTTGTACGCCAAACACATGCCATCATGACAAGTCACTTCCACATTGTATTTGTATACCGAATGAGTCGCGTTATGTTCCTATTGGCCTTGAAAATTATCATGATTGCAACATACTACATACTTCCAACATAAATAGCACAGTCATGCACTCTGTGTCATACAATCAATACTACATCCTCACACTATCCAATCATGCTATGTTCCTTATTAATTCAAAAACTTTACCATTACAAAAATAATACAAATGTATCCGCTCGAATAATGAAAACAATAACTTGAAGACCTGCCATCACAACTGTAATTCTCAAGATTTGAGGGGTCTTCATCAAGTAACCTCAGTGGAATGTATAAAGAAGATGTACGAGTTTAGTTGCTATGCATTAAACTTGTATAGGGGGATAATATGAAGATACTTTCATGATAGTAAACATTGATAAGCCTTCAGAGTGGAAAGTTTCAAAGCTATAAGGTTCCTTAGAGATCATTATGAAAAGGGCTTTTAGCTGCCTCTAAGTGCGTCTATAATACCACTTAGAGGAAATGTCTTTTATGTTGATTCTATGCCCCCATGGTAACAGGAAATAACCATGTCTGGTGCCTCAAGCATAGTATTTCAAATCAATTGCTACCTCAATGATGATAAAATCACCTTAACATGCGGGTTGACGATTCGGTGTTAAGTGCACCCGGGGTAACAGTAAAATTACCGCGAGGGGTGACTTAGGATTAAGCATTTAAAAGTGGAACTTAGCCGTTGTCACGAATTATCCTCCAAAAGTGAAACTTGGCCGTTGAAACATGATTTATTAAAAGGATAGAATTTGCTGAAACTTAAAATAAATTGCTAGGCATTTTGCCGTTAGGCTAACACATGAAAATGTATCTATGATCCTTTAAGTATGTCCATGACAGGTGGTTAGAGTGTTCACACATATATGTGCCTTCTTAGGCAGTTTCATTCTATTTTCATATATATATGCATCTTCTAAGTTAGTATTATATAGGTTTCTACGTATATGCGCCTTCAAAGGCTGAATCGTTTGAGGATGACACTTCAGGTAACAATATTTTTTTTGCTTGGGAAGTTTCGTACATACTATAATGTTTATCGTTGAAAGTACATCTATGCTTACTTATTTGGAAACTTTCCAGTTGGCGTCACTGAATGCAATTTTTTCTCCACTAGTAGAGGTTATAAACACATTGTCGAGCATTATCATTCACATGCAAGTAAGTTGGCTATGACGTATACCTCTTGATTCTGTCAATCATCATACCACATGGAAACGCAAAAGAAAAATGTTGCAAACATACACTTGTTACATCTTTGTTATTCATATCTAATTGTACTAATGTTATATTTGAAAGTTCATGTTTCCCAATAAGCATTATGAAATATGCTCTTGGCATGCATCTTCACCGTCGAGCCATTTCTTGGTGAGTTCCGTCCTGTTAGTTCCCTTAGTTCTTCCAGATCATTAATATCAGAAAGTGATGGTACGTTTATTCATGACTCTGATGAACTATCTCTATTAATGTTGAATATTGACACATCATTGAGCTTTATCTGTTAGATATGAGCATGATATAATAAGAGAATATCGCTTGGCTCTATTCACTTGTCATGATACACGGGTATTTGAACACACATTGTGTGTTGGTCATTACAGCGCGTGCGTAGTAGAAGCGTGTGGCGTGAGACCATTTCAAAAACTTAAACTTTTAACAAAGATCAAATCTTTTAATAAAATAAAACTTGCACAACGCCACGATAACAAAAAAACTTTTTGTTGAAAATTCTTTTTCAATCAGTCAGGATCCATTATATATTTATACATTAACTCTACAACATCCAAGGTTAGGAATCATATACCTCTTGTAGTCTATATCAAACGTCCTTGCAAAACCGATCGATCATTCGTCCCACGAAACCGTTCCAACGATCAGTAAAGTCCAATATCCACACCAAGATCTTCCAAATCAATCATCAACGCACTAGGACGAGTGTCTGTCTCACTGCAGTGTCGTGTGGCACTGTAATGTTACACGCCTATTGTTGTAGTGCCATGTGGCACTACAACAATCCATGGTGATCTATGATTCCTAATCATTGATCGACACATGACAATTACTGTAAACTAAATATTTATTTTAATAAGATAAATATCAGTTAATTCAAAATTAACATATCTGATTATCCCTATCAACTAAATTATCTATTATTTCACAAATAACAGATTTAGTTGTTTCAAATTATTATCTAATAATAATTTAATTATCTAATTTCATATTTTGTCGTACTTATCGATAATTAGAAAAATAATCGATAATTATTTATATATGTAATTTCTGGAAATTATATTTATATATATAAATAATTCATTAATTAATTTTTAATTAATTAATCACACAAAAATATCTCATAATTATGTACTTGCCTTGGAATAAATTTTTTTTGTAAGTCAGTCTTTTTCTCATTTCCTAAAATATTCACACTCTAGATTACGTAGTATAGAGGTGACTTGGGGACCATGGACCTATAATCCTAAGCTCTAATAAATCAAATTATTAATTAAAATTATTAATTAAATAGTCTTACTTATTAATTCCATTATTACTCTACTATAAATATGAAATTGAACTCTTAGTGATTATAGAATGTATTTACAGAGTATTCTCATGTAGTCCACTGATATAGTCATTTAATGTAGTTCTGTCCAATTATTAATTCGTAAATTAGAGTTGGTCAAAATTATCATTTTACCCCTATAAATAGTTCTTGATCCTTAAGTACCATTAATCCACTAGTGAATAACTAATTATAATCTTACTATAAACTTGAGCTCAATAACCATTCAGTTCTAGATATTTAATGGAACCAATATACAATCCATTAGGAAAGCTTGGATATTAGTCATCCACATCACTGAATCTCCAGAACAAAACTCACTGGCCTATTTTACAAATAAACCTTAACGGGTGAATCTGAAGAATCAATAGACATGCATAGGTGATCATGACTACTCAGGATTAAGAATAATCTACATATGATCATCGAATTAATGTGTATTAAATCTTTATAATAAATAGCACGTTGATAAAGATAATAATTCACACCGGCCCAGTCATATAATCTCATTATATAATGTACATTACCTAAGATGTCTATATACATCAATGATCCGGATCTAAATCACACGCATTCAAAATGCTTAGTGAATCGTACGAGCAACCATTCATTAAAGATTTCATATTTTAATATGTTGCTGATAATTTTATTCATTATTTATTATATTAATCCTCTTGTACTAATACAAGGCCATAGTCTCATTAATGGATATAGAATCTTCAGATATTTATATATATTATTCAATAATAATTTAAAATAAAAATTATAAGAAAAATGTCATTCTAATTAAATTTCATATCAAAATGTTAATACGCATGCTTTGTGGGCATAACCCCCAATAATCTCCCACTGGCCCTAAAGTAAATGTGGCATTTCTTTCAACCCCATGTTGCGCACGTGACCCTCCAATGACTTCGCAGGAAATGTCTTCGTAAAAGGATCAGCCAAGTTCTGTTCTGACACTATCTTCAAAACAGTCACATCCCCTCGATGCACGAACTACTTCTAGATCAATATAGAATTTTCTAAGCCATACCACTTCTTTCGCTGCTTCATAAGTCGCTATATATTTGAATTCCATAGTGAAATCTACAATGCTTGATTGTTTAATACTTCTCCAGAATATAGCTCCTCCACCTAGGGTGAATACTGATCCAAACGTCGACTTTCGACTATCTTTATATGATTTAAAACAGAATCAGTATATCTAGTGGGCTTCAGGTCTCCACCTGAAACCTTGAGCCAATAGTTTCTCGTTCTCCTTTGATACTTGAGAATGTGCTTTACTACAATCTAGTGTTTCAAACCTGGATTAGATAAATAATGACTGACGATTCCCACTACATAAAAGATGTTTGGTCTCGTGTCCAATATATCATCATCATTAGAAACTATTTTTCGTTTGTTACATTTAGGTTTTGCTACTTTTAAATAATTCAGAATTATTTAACGCTCGTTCAGTCAGTTTAAGCATATACAGTCCGTTTATAATTTTAGCGTGATAAATATCAAATACATTCTTAGAGATAATTAACCCTTTATTAATAAAAAAACTTCGAATAACTGTTCTTGCAAAAAAGAAATAGAAATCAAATTTCTCTAAAACCCAGGAATATAATAAACATTGTTCAAAACTAAATATTTATATCCAAACAGTAAATGGGTTGTTCCTAATGCTTTAGCAAACACGAGCGCACCACTGTCAACTCTCAAAAAGACCTCGCCTTCAACCAGCTCCCTTGACGAATCGAGCATCTATAAAGAAGAACATACATATTCAGGATGACCAATCATATTCCACTAAGCAAGCTTCAAGTATAAGTAAATCATATTTACCTTTCTTTTTCAGCTCGGAAAGATACTTGTTACAATTTCTTTTCTAATGACCTTCAACCACACACTGAAAACATTTTCCCTTGGGCTTGCTGTCTTTCTTCTTCTTATTGGCATTTGGCGATGTCTTGGCTTTCTTTCCTCTTTTGTTCTTACTCTTGTCTTTACCATTGTTCTTCTTCCTTTTCTTGTTCTTAACTATATTGGAAGAATGCTTTTACTCAACAACATTTACCTTGCCCTCTTTGCTCATTCCTCTTTGGTCATTCTAAGGTTGAGTAACCCAAAAATGTGTAGTTCATTCAACAATTGGGTCATGTTGAATTGTAACTTGTTCATAACATAGTTGGTCGTGAACATAGAAAAAACTAGTGTGAGTGACACAAATATAATACTAACTTGAGTCCGCTCATCAATGGTCTCCCCATGTACTTCTGCCGTGTTCATTATGTTGATCATGTTCAAAACATGTTCTCTCAAAGAAGTACCATTTCTCGTCTTAGGCATCATATAACTCCTAGTGGCCTCATGATAACTTTGATTGGACTATTGTCCAAACATCGCCTGTAGAGATTCCATAATCTCATAGGCAGTCTCCATGCTTTCATGCTTGGTTCTTAGAACATCATTCATGCTCACAAGCATGTAGCACTTCGCCTTGTTGTTTGATATGATCCAAGCATCATATTTGTCCCTAACATTCTTAGGGGCATTAGTAGCAGGCTCCTTAGGACATTCCTCAGTAAGAATGAACTTATGGTTCTCACAAATCAGCATTAAGTTCATATTTGATTTACAAACGTACGAAATTATCACCATTCAATTTCTCAAGAGCGAGTAAGCAGCAACAAGGTTGCCTATGGTAAACATAATAATGATAACTAAAATTTAAATTCTATAATATCTAGAATTCAAAAAGTAAACGTGATGAATGAATGCAACATAATACACACACAAATTTAATAATTACTAATCATGATAAAATAACCCAATGATTAATGTGCTGCCTTAGGGTTAGTCAGATTAACCTCAGGATGTCTGTGAGACATTCTCATCCTTATTAATTAAAACTTAAAATATCTTATGTTTTCTCTTTTAACAATAAGGTATCGCCTGTTCGGTCAAGTAACAACTATCCATATGAAAGTTTAACTGTGACTTTGTGGGTGTAACCCATCATATTAGATTTCATGACGTCATTTTGAATATGCCGTCTTCGAGTCGGTCAAAACTAAACTACGCCACTTCCTCTTATCCTCTTAAGAAGTCCAACTCGAAATCTTCCTTAGGGGGTGAAAACAAAGCATCTTGAGATCCTTACTGCACCTCACGGTGTTGTACTAATAATGGAGACCATAAGTTATATTGACAAGTCAACATTCTCCCGCTCACTATTTTAGGATTATGTGTTTCCATTTTAACTAATCAATTAATTATAAATTAATCATTAGTTAAAATAATACCCTATGAATATTTAATAATCAGTTATGCCAATCTCATCGGTCTAAGTTCATTTATCCTACTAAAGCGCCTAAGTCATAATTATGTGACTTAGATTAACTAATTAATTATATTCATCAAACTTTAATAAAACTCTTTTACTAAAGTCAATTATCCTAAAGGTTACTATAGCTCTTAGTGTTGTGTAAACCTAGCAGTTTACATGCAATTGATTTCATAAAATAGTACATATAAACATATTAGGACAATCCTAATAAATCATGTTTCTACATATGAGATGAATGATCATATAAAACTGTGTGGGATTTTCATGTATGGAATATGATCGACAAATGCATGGACATGTTATCAAACATAATAATTAAATAATTATTTAACGATTGAATAAAATAATAATGGACCAGTGACTATTAAGTATTTCTAAATTACAACCCTTCAAATAAAGAAATAAAATTACAAAGCGGACTTCAAGAATACATATTTCTCAAATATTGCCTCCCTTTAATTTCCATCTTCATAATCTTCAAGCTTTGAACAAGATCTTATTTAATAAGAAAAAACTATTTTTCTTAGTTAAAATTAATTTCTATAATTATCTCTTTAAAAATAGTTGAATTTGATTTAGTCAAATTAATATTTTATTTGATATGGTCAAATTGGAGTTAAACTCAATCAACCTGTTAATTTCTAATTTTTATTAAATTAATTTTAAAATTACATTAATTTTAAAATTTAAAAAGATAATTGATAGACTTAGGGTTATCATAAAACTCTACAGTGATAGGGTTGGTTGGTATCAGGGTTTGTGCGAAACTTCCATAAATGTGACAATAGTTGTCACCAACCACCATCACCGCGGACCCACCACATGCCACCGACAACCGTCGGCACCAATTTTCTGGCGACGTCGCCGAATCACTAAATTTCAGTGATATTGCCGGTAATAATTAATCAGCGACGCCAGCACCGAAAATCCAATTTTCGATGTCGGCTCTGGGATTATAAAAGTATTTCTATTTCTTTTTTTTCCTCCATCGTTCATCTCGTGCGTTCTTCGTCATCTCGCGATCGGAATGATTACAATAAATATTCAAAATAAAATTACAAAAATTTCTACGCCTCAAAATGGTTACACAAGATCTAAGGAAAAATTAAAAGAACAAAGTCTAACCGAATAATTGCCATTATTAACGATCCATTATTTTTTATACATTCAAAAAACATAACCATCCATTCATTCATACATATCTCATATTATATGAATAATGCAAGAAAACTCACACAACATTTAACATATAAATATATAAAAACCGCTCTGATACCACTTGTTGATCGTTGCGAAGCGTGCGCGGTAGAAGCATGTGGCTCAGGCCATTTAAAAAAAACTAAACTTGTAATAAAGATCAAATCTTTTAATAAAACAAAACTTGCACAACGCCATGATAACAAAAAAAAAATTTATGGAAAATTATTTTTCAATCAGTCAGGATCCATTATACATTTATACATTAAATCTACAATATATAAGGTTAGGAATCATATACCTCTTGTAGTCTATCAATCTTCTGTCCCACAAACTGATCGATCATCCGTCCTACAAAACGTTCCAACGATCAGTAGACTCCGAGATCCACACCAAGATATTCGAAGTCAATCCACAACGCACTAGGATGAGTGTAGGCACGTAGAATATCACAAGACACTTTTTTGTCTCTAGATGTACTCAATACATGAGATTTAGAGATTTATTGAGGACTTTAGTGAGACGATTCTCTAAAAGAATGTGATGATTATTTTTTTAGAGATTTGATTAAGTTTCAATCGTAGAGAAAAATTACTCTGACACTAACTGTGTTATCAATTCAATTCTTGATTGATGAACTGATTCACTGATCAATTAAGGCTATTAGAATAATATCTGTATCTTTTTTATATAATGGCGTATAAGATATTTAGGGATGATTAATAATTAATATTTAATTTCAAATTGCCCAATACAGTAGGACACACTATATAACGGTGCACAACTGCAATGCCACACAACACTGCAGTTGGCGTAAACCATCATAGTACCTCGCGGCACTGTGTTTTACGTCAGACTGTAGTGCCACAACATTGCAGTGTTACACGCCTATTGTTGTAGTGTCACGTGGTACAACAGCATCCCATGATGATCTATGATTCCCAATCATTGATCGACACTTGGCAACTACTGCAATTAAATATTAATTTTAATCAGATAAATATCTAGATATCAGTTAATTCAAAATTAATATATCTGATTATCCCTATCAATTAAATTATCTGTTATTTCACAAATAATAGATTTAGTTGATTCAAATTATTATATAATAATAATTTAGTTATCTGATTTAAAAAATTAGATATTTTATAACACTTATCAATAATTAGAAAAATAATCGATAATTATTTATATATATAATTTTTTGGGGTTTATATTTATATGTAAAAATAATTTTATTAATTAATTCTTAATTAATTAATCATAAATAATTATCTCATAATTATGTACTTTGCCCCAAAATAAAAATATCTTTGCAAGTCAGTCATTTTCTCATGTCCTAAAATATTCACTCTAGACTGCATAGTATAGAGGTGACTTGGAAATCATGGACCTATAATCCTAAGCTCCAATAAATTAGGTTATTAATTAAAATCTTTAATTAAATAATCTTATTTATTAATTTCGTTATCACTCCACTGTAAATATAAAATTGAATTCTTAGTGATTATAGAATGTATTTATAGAGTATTCTCATGTAGTCCACTGATATAATTATTTCATGTAGTTTTGTCGTCCAATTATTGGTTTGTAATTTAGAGATGGTCAAAATTATCATTCTACCCCTCTAAATACCTCTTGATCCTTAAGTACCATTAATCATTTAGTGAATGGCTAATTTATAATCTTATTATAAATTTGAGATCAATAATCATTTAGTTTCAAAATTAATACTTACGGGAAGTAATATACGATCCATTAGGAAAGCTTGGACTTGAAATCTTGCAAGATCATGTTCTCAGCCATCCACATCACTAAATCTCCAAAATAAAAGTCACTAGCCTGTTTTACAAACAAACATTACTCAGTGAATTAAAAGATTTTGTAGATATGCATAGGAGTTCATGACTACTCAAAATTCAGACTGATCTACATATGAATAAAATTTATGTATATTAATTCTTTATGATAAATGACATGTTAATAAAGATATTAATTCAAACTGTTTCTGGCATATTTAATCTCATTATATAAAATAGATTCACTAAGATATCTATATACATCAATGATCTGGATCTAGATCACACGCATTCATAATGCTTAGTGAACCTACTAGCAACCATTCATTAAAGATTTCATATTTTAATATGTTGCTAATAATTGTATTCATTATGTATGATCTTAATCTTCTCATACTAATACAAGGTCATAGTCTCATTAATGAATATGAAATTTTCAGATATTTATATAAATTATATTTAAAAAAATAATTATAAGAAAAATATAATCCTCATTAAATTTCATATCAAAATGTCAATACACATGCTTTGAGGGTATTACCCCCAACATTGTGAACATGCATATGGTACATATATTATCATGTATACTCTTTCGTACTAACCTTGAACATAAAGTTGTGCATTGCAGTTCTATGTAGCCAACTACTTCTTGCATCTCTTACTAGAGGCTAAATGAGAGTAATTGGTACATCATCACATCAAACTGGGGGTTATAACAACAAAGATGGCCTTCCATGACTGATTCAGTAAAGAAACATTCATCATCAAAGTTAAACATCTCACTATGCATTTGAACTTGCACATGGGGATAATGTACATGGGTGCACCCCTTGTCATTCACATGGTTGACTGCTATCACTCTGACTTGCCAATGTGGCACATGTCGCTCTTATGAACTACTGCTAAGTGTCAACCTTGACTTTTTGACATGATTGCTCGTCAACATGAGTGACCGACCAACATAACGTGTATCTTGTATTATTTATTCTTTCTATATATTTGTTCATATCATAGTATCCACTAAGTCAAGTGACAAAGACTTTAGTGGGTCCCTTGCTTGGGAACATTTCTCGGAGTTGTGGTCTAGTAGGATTTTGACAAGATTTGCTATATTGGAAAGGATACCCCTTCACCAGTATGGCCTAATTAAGGGCTGTGGATATGCTGACTTCCCATTTTAGGAAGGAACTTAGTTCTTAGGACATCCCTCGAGAGGGGCCCTAGACGGATACCTCCTATCTCATCGATATGACACTTTTTATGTTCTTCCTTCCCGGATTCGCGGTCACTGAATGTGACACATGACACAATTTAAAGGTAGCGTACATGAGAATCTTCTCCATAGATTCTGGCCCATGTGTTTATGGTTATAACAAACGATGACTGGACATTGTCACCTCAACGAGTTTGTTGAGTTGTCATTACGTAGAGTCCACACTGCCAATTACACAAGAGATTAATTAGAGTGGACCCCCATGGAAGAATCTCTATAAATAGAGACCTTCCATTCATTGTATAGGATTTTTTTAACTTTTGCTTCATTTGACATTTTTCTACTTACTAGACTTGGAGAATTCTCTATGAATTCCTCCTTCCAAGAGCATTTTGTCACATTCCATAGGTTGGCTCAAAGTGCTAGTCCTTCACCCTTCAGATCTCAACCTCCACGTTCCTAGGCTATATTTATCATTTATTGTGACTAGATCACATCTATAAGTGAACCCACGTGACGTCACGGTCACACCCTCTTAGCTTATTAACAACCAATATAAATGCTATGATATAAATGAAGGAGTTATCGTTGCGGAAATCATTTTGATCTTAATGTTTATTTGTTAAACAACAAATCTAGAGATTATACCTTTTGACGCCTGAGTAAACAAAATCAAATTTTTTCCACGTCCAGAACCAAACCTCGATATGCACATTGATGCCTCAATCTACATGTCAACACCATAAACTTACTCTTCACGCAATCGTGAAAGCCACCGCCCAACGTCGTTGTTCCCGACCATCGTGTGATGTCGAGTCTTGCGAACACCGATACTTTGACATCCTCCTCGCTATTCATTGGACCTTCAAGTGCCAATGAGTGTGTAAGCACCCAAGAAAAGATGTCTATTTTCTTCTCTCAAATTTTGAGCTAGAGAGAGATTGTCTCTCTAGGGTTTTGCCTCTTCTCTCAACTAATGGTGTCAAAAGACTTAACTCTAGAATGAGAGAAGCATTTATTTAAAGTAACACCTCAATCCTAACAGAAAATTATATGCTTAAGTAAATTTAATTAATTTTTTTATTACTTAAAAGTGTACTGAATATTTGAGTATTAGGTATTCATGTCATGCCTATTAATTATTGGTTAGGACAATACTTAAAATCCATAGGCTAGCTTAGGACTATAAGGATAAAAATACTCTTGGCAAAAAACTAATAAACTCTACTAATCAAAGTCATGATTAGATTATTAATGAATAATTACAATTAATTCCACTTTAAAATTGTAACTGGACTTCAATCATATTTTATATCACTCGATATATTTATCCTCAATCTATATTCATTATACATCGCTCCTCTGTAATATAGCACCATGTAAAATTAGATAAAGTACTATCGAACTAATATATAAACCTTTCATATCCTTAAGTTTCAAATCTCACACTACTGGTCAACCATGATGATTTCCATACTTGATGTTTCAAGTAAAATTATTAGATCTCTAATAATATATTAGAGATACTAAGCGCTTAGTTTATTATGATCTCTCAAGATTAAAAGCACTCAAAGTATAATAGCAATGAGTTATGGCTTTTTAAGATAGTACTTTTATCGAAAATTAAACTCATTCGAATGCACTAGTACTTTAACTGGGCACTCCACCTAGTGACCAAATTAAGTCACTCTATGTGATATAGTTAATGCACTACAGTCTTTCTTAGTAAAACACTCAGCTTCACTAGATTGTGAAAAAATATTATTTCCAAGTCATGAAGAACTCTTAGTTAATTAGCTTATTCTTAAAAGCTTAACTCCATAGGATGCATAAATTAAGTACTATATGCTCATAGACCTTTTGGAAGAAAGTGTTGCATGTATATAAGAATAAATATTTTATTATAATTCAAAACCAATGTCTCGATAGAAAATTAAATTCTGTAAGGGCATTATCCTAACAATCTTCCCCTTGTCCTAAAACACATCTACAACCACTTTTAACCTCATGTGACCCAAAGACACTTGTGGCTAAAGTCTTAGTATGAGAATCTATGATAGACAAGCATATAATCATTCTTTTTCATAAGATACTCGAGTAGATGATTCATTACAATCCACTAAATGTCCTGGGTTCAACTAATATCTGCTAACCAGAACTACTACGAAATATACATATGATGTGGTGTACAATATAACATACTTAAGAGTTTCCATTATCGAAATCAAGGAACTGTCTTCATGTTATTTATTTCATCCTATGTCATAAGACACTGACATGATACATGGTTTCTAATCTGAAAAGGTAACAAACCCTTTCTTGGAATTCTGTAGTGCATACATATGCAACATACTATTATCTCTGTTGTCAATGATAATCACATCATTCTACATTTAAGTCTAGAAAGCACTTAATTCTTGCAAAGAATGTCACTTTTACAAAGTCCTTTATTATTGACATTTAAATCTAAATTGTTCCTAATGATAAAATGTTATCTATGTTGGATCGGGTTTTAAAAATTTGAGAAAAAATCAACGAACCACGAATGGTTCGTGAGCAGAAAATAAAAAAAAAATCACATCAACCATTTAATCATATTCAATATTAAAACCATACTTACGACTATGCATACTTAGTTAAATGTATTCAATAGAGGTAGAAACGATTTATACCTTATGTTGTATGGGAGAATTTCAGACTTGGGGGAATCCAATTGGTTGTCTTTGTGTTCTTAATTCTTCGTAGAAATCTAATCTTCCTTCACACCAACAATAACTTGTAGAATTCAGAAATATATATCAATCAAATGTTGATCAGGAATTGAGTGTGGGCTCTCAAAATAACTGGAGAAGAAAAATTAGATTTTTCCTTCTCCTCTGTGTATTTCGACGGCAACTAGTGGGAGGGAGAGAAACTGTGTTTTCTCTACTCTATGTAATCACACATTGTGTTAGGGTTTTGGGATGCAACCCTATTGCCATCCCTTATATAATAATTACAGAATTTGCATCTATACCCCTATATGTTAAATTACTGAAAATTCACCCCCTAATATTTGTTATTGTCAAAAATTGCATATATCCCTAAAGTCAATGTTGTGTCCAAATTCATCAATCCAAATTGATAAATTCAATTGATCTCCATCAATTAATTAATTTCTTTTAAGAATAAACTAACTATCCAATAATTAGAAAATAACCAATTAATTAATTTAAACATTAGTTACTTGCTCTTTACTAATTAAACGACAACCCCAATCACATATGGGTTCAGAAAATACACCTTTGTCCAAAACACATTTTTGGTCTAACTGGTGTTGTTTTTCATTAATGTCCTTATGAGCTAGTCCTGAGATTGAATGGACCCACATGAATAAAGATATATGACTCACATACTCGGCGAAATTATCTTCATAAATTCATAATCTATTTAATCGTGACATCGTATTATTCCATTATAAGACTGCGAATAATATTTTTAATTATTTTCATAAGAGTTTGTCTAGAAGAACCTTCTGTCTTTACTTTTCTTACTTTGATAATAGTTTCAAGACTTGAGTAAATTATAAACACACTTTAATTAATAACTTTTATTTATTCATTAAATTCAATAATACAAAATTTCTAAAAAATAACTGAATACTCATAAATAGTTATTACACTCTACTTTATGGACATAATTCCAACAATCTCTCACATGGACTAAAGTAAGCGTGTACAATCTCGTATCTCCAGGCCCTCCAAATGACCATCAAGACAGGTCTTCGTAAATGGATATGCCAGGTAGTTGACCATCGATATGTGCGTTACTACAACATCTCCACGCTGAAAAATCTCTCCAATAAGGTGATACTTACGCTCTATGTGTTTTGATCTTTTGTGCTCCTTGGTTCATTTGAATTCACTACAGCCCCACTGTTATTGCAATAAAGTGTCATGAGCTTGTCAGCTTCTAGAACAACTTCCAGAGTCTTCAAGAACTTTTAAGTCATACAACCTCCTTAGCATCTCTACAAGCTGCCACATTCTCAACTTCCAGGATCGAATCACCAATGAAAGATTGCTTGATACTTCTCCTTAACCATTTAGAATGAAAATCAATCCTGAAGTGGACCTCCTAAAATCCTTGTCTAGTTGGTAGTCAGAATCAGTATACCCGTCATATTCAGGTTAGTACCTGAATATAGAAGAATGTAGTTCATTGTTCTCCTAAGATACTTAAGGATGTTATTGACGGCATTCAAATGCTCGAGTCAATGATTAGATTAGAAACGACTCACAATTCCCACCACGTAGCAAATGTCTGGCCTAGTGCAAAGCATCGCATACATAAGACTTCCTACGAATGGGGCATAGGGAATCTTTCTCATGTCTTTCTATTCTTGAGGTGTCTTGAGAGATTGCTCCTAGGAGAGGCTTACTCCATGCCTGAAAGGAAGATATCACTTGTTGGAGTCTGGTATACTGAAGCAATCCATCACCTTATCTATATAAGATGCTTGAGACAGTGTCCATTTTCTATTCTTCTAATCTCAAAAGATCTGAATATCTAGGACAAAGGCAGCTTCTCCAAGATCCTTCATATCAAATTATTTTGCCAGTCAAATCTTGACATCATATAATTTTCCTACATCATTCCCAATGAGCAGAATATCATCCACATACAAAACCAGAAAAACCACATTAACTTTGTGTATCAGTTTATACACACAGGGTTCGTCTACTAACTGCTCAAAATAAAAGTTCTAGACAGTTTTGTTGAATCTAATATTCCACGATCAGGACGGTTTCTTAAGTCGACAAATGAACTTCATAATTTTGCAAACTTTTCCATGTTGGACCTTCTCCATGAACCTGTCTGGTTGAGCCATATAAATGTACTATTCAAGATTGTTATTCAGAAAAGCAGTCTTGACATCCATCTTCCAGATTTTATAATCGAGGGCAGTAGCAATGGACAGGAGGATTTAGATGGATTTAAGCATGACCACCGGTGAGAAGGTATCCTGATAGTCGATACCTTCCTTTAAGATATATCCTTCGGCTACTGGCCTAGCTTTGAATGTCTCCACATTCCCATATGAACCTCTCTTTTTATTATAAATCCATTTACACCCTACAATTTTACCCCTTTAGGAATATCTACAAGTTTCCATACTTCATCGAGTACATCGATTGTATCTCAACATTCATGGCTTCTTGTCATAGATTTGCTTCAGCACCAGTCATGGCCTGTGACTAGGAGACAGGTTCATCACGATCCTTATCTGAGACTGTTGTTAAGGCATCTCCATAAGACATGTACCTCTCAGGCTGTCTCACAACCATCCCACTACGTCGAAGCTCTATAGGCTTTGGCTTCTACTGTGGTTAAGGCATCTCCATAAGACAACAGTTCCTGATTGGGGAGGTTGTGTCCTACTCAATAATTTCTCTAGCACAAGTGTAATTCTTGACTTCACACTTCTTATATAGTCTTCTTCAGGAAAAAATGCATAAGTGCTAACAAATTTTTTCTTATCAGTCAGACTATCAAAGACATGCCCCTTCATTCCTTTGGGATATCCTACAAACATGCATAATTCTGATCGACTGGCCAACTTGCCTGTCTTTGTTTCAGAACATGTGTTGGGCATCCCCATATTCTAAGGTGGTTTACGGATGACTTTCTTCCATTCCATCTTTCATATGGCGTACATGCATCGTCTTTGATGGAACTTGGTTTAGAATGTATGTTGTTGTTTCCAAGGCATATCCCCATAACGAATCTGGGAGTGATGAGTAACTCATCATGGATCTAACCATATCCAAAAAAGATCGATTCATTTTCTCTGACACACCATTCTGTTCAAGACTGCCAGGTGTTGTAAGTTGAGAAAGAATACCTTCTACCTTAAGATAATGTTTGAACACTCCTAATAAGTAGTCTCCACGATGATCAGATAATAGTGTTTTGATTTATTTCTCTAATTGTTTTTCGACCATAGCCTTGTACTCTTGAACTTTTCAAAGGTGTCAGACTTTTGGTGCATTAGATAAACATGTCCAAAATGTGAGTAGTCATCAGTGAAGGTTACAAAGTATTCATAACCTCCTCTTTCTTGGATATTCAATGGCCCATATACATCACTATGTACGAGTTCGAGGCATTGAATCGCTCTTTCATTGAAAACGGTCTCTTGATCATTTTGCCTTCTATACAGGATTCACATGTGGGTAGTGATCCCATACTTAAAGTTTACAATGGATCATCTTTTGCAAGTCTTTTAATCTTGCTCAAGCTGATGTGGCGAAGACGTAAGTGTCACAAATAGGTTAGATCGGTTGCGTGAGACTTCAACCTTTTACTATCTTTTTGTAAATCAATATTTACTTCAGTGTCACATATCAAAGGAACTATTAGTTTTACGTAAAAAAGTTTAATTATCAAACGTGCAGTATTAATTAAACAATCATTTCTAAACATACCAATATATTTATCAATGAAATTCAATCTGAATCCTTGCTCAATTAAACTAGCTGCTTAAATAAGGTTCTTTCCAAAAACTGGGATAACATAAACATCACTAAGACCACAAAACTATTATTGAATGACAATTTTATAGTTCCAACAGATACGACATATACTAGTGCTCCATTTCCCCAATGAAGGTTGAATGCACAATCGTCAAGCCATATATTTCCCTGAAACCCTACAGGAAAAAACAATGGTTAGTGGCTGCAGAGTGTACAATCCATGAAAAAGTAGAGTCAGCCACATAACATGCCTCAGTAAAAAGTACTATAACCTTAGATATTAACTCCTTGAGATAGTCTGGGCAGTTGAGTTTCCAATGGCCAGTGGCTCTAAAAATGATGACACTTATCTTTCGACTTGTCCACTTTTTCACTCCCCTTACCTTTCGTAACTTTCGAGTTCTTCTTATTAGCCTTCTTCGGACCTTTCTTGTATTTCTTTTTTGGTGCCAAAGGTGGAAGGCTTGCTTTCAGTAAAGTTTGCCTCTCCAATCTTCCTCTTGCCCTTCAGAAACAGACTCTCAGCAGCTTACAGTTCCTTAATCAGCACAGGAAGTGAGTACCTTAAGTTATTCATCGATTAATTAAGTTTGAAGTTCTCAAAAGTGTTAGGTAGAGTCTTAAAGATCATATCAACTTGTGTCTCATTATCTACCTCAGCACCCATGATCTCCGTCTCATTCAAATAACTAATGACCAGCATCTTATGTTCTCTTATAGGTGTTCCATGTTTCATCCTACAATTCATGAAGTTTCGCAGAACAGCTTGTTTTGCTTGACAACCCTGGTCTCTGAACATTTTGGTGATGATCAGCATATCAGCTGTAGTTTCCATCTTTTGATGCTCTTGTTACAACACATTGCTAACAGAAGCCAAGATGTAACACCTGACGATCTTATCAGAAAGCAACCAAGAAACATAAGCATCATTTTCCTCTTAAATCGATTCATCAATAGGCTCAAGAGGACAAGGGGTGGTGAGCACGAACTTGTGCTTTTCTACGTCAGCACGATATCATGATTACATTTCCAATCCACGTAATTTTCTCAGTAAGTTCATTCGTGTTTAAGATAGTTGAGAGTGGGGATAGCGATATGATTACTCAAAATAATAAATAAAATGGTGTAAATAAATAGGCAATCATTTAGGAAAGTATGATACATGATGTAAATACTTAAATATTTAGAAATCTAATAAAAAATATTTCTTCCATGATGTTACGATCAACAATGATACCTTGTCTCATCTAAGGAAGACGTCCAAGCTACCTCCTATCGCATTGAGACTCCTCTCATTTGGTTAACGCTTCTCAAGATGTCACTACACCTAGCTTGACCAATCACCAATGGTTTTGGTCACCTTAGTCCCATTGACTAGACCCTATGAGGGATTTCAATATGCTTCGGTCGAAGTGTTTAACCCACGCATTGGCTTTAAAGGTGCCATGACCTAACCGTCCGTCTAGGAACGATCTTGTGTCATCATTTCCTTTACAAGCTTTAGCTTCTTAAGCAACTCGATGACTCAAAATGACACGATTTCCAAGTTTATTCCATTGAAGATAGGACCGCTAGGGCGGCTCTAAACCATTCCTCATGCCCCGATCAAGTTTGCGTTGAGGACCTTGACAACGTTTCCACGTAAACAACCCTCCCACTTAGTTTTTGAAAAAAGGGATTTTTCGTTGTTTTTTCAAAAATTATAACTCTTTATTTATTTGAAAAAAATAAGTTTTGAAAATTATAAACTTTTGTAAAATTTAAATCCCAATTTAAAATTTATAACTTTTATAAAATTCGTATTGTATTTAAATTATAATACATTATTAATTTAAACTACAATGATACATGTACATGCTACATGGTATTTTGATATTGACATATCCCTATTTTTATGTGGCATGTTATATGATGATGCGATATTCATAATAAATCATCCATTCAAAATTAACCTCCCTATTGGCTCATTTATAATTGCAACCCATAAAAAGAATATTAAATGCATTACAATAATTTAAATACTAGGGTTCATGGCGTCTGTAATTATCTCATTGTCCTTCAGGAAGTCCCACCAATTTTATAACTTTTACACCAATACAGTAACATTTTCAAGCTTTGATCAAAATCCTTTAATTAAGGAAAACTATTTTTCTAATTAAATAATCTCATTAAATATCCTTTTTAAATTTCAAAATTCAAAAGATAAAAAGATAAAATAGATAATTATCTTTTGAATTCAACATTCAAAAGGTAAAATGATAAAATTGATAATTATCTTTGAAATTTAATTATCTTTTATCCGTTTAAAATTCAAAATTCAAAAGATAAAGGATAGGATAAGGGTTTTCACGAAAGATCATAGGGCTTTCTAAACCCTAATTGTTATTGCCTAGGGTTTCACAAACCCTATTCATGACGCAGGGTGACAACAGCAAGCGGTGGGGCAAGAGGCGGCGTGGCACGGTGGCAGGCGGTGGCGATGATAAAGGTGGCGACTTTTCGAGGCGGCGACATATTACATGGAATTAAAAAAAATACAAATTTTTCAAGAAAATAAATTACATAAAATCCTATGCCTCAATTTCAGTGTACGTTAATTCAGCAATTGAAAGACAACACCTAGAGACAATAGATCAGGATCCATTCATAAAACACATTTAAAAGTATTTTGAATCTACCGTACAAAATAATATGCCAATATCACAACATCCAATGATACATATGTTTAAAAACTAAATATACGCAATCAAGAACTCAAGGCTTTGATACCCATTGTTGGATCGGGTTTTAAAAATTTGTGGAAAAATCGATCAACCCCGAACAGTTCATGGGCGAAAAATTAAAAAAATTTCCCTTCAACCGTTTAATCATATTAAATATTAAAACCATACTTACGATTGTGCATACTTAGTTAAATGTATTCAATAGAGGTAGAAACAATTTATACCTTATATTGTATCAGAGAATTTTTGACTTGGTGGAATCCTATTGATTATTGTATTTGTGTTCTTCATTCTTCATAGAACTCGAATCAGGCTTCACACCAATAAACACTCGTAGGATTCAGAAGTATATCTCAATCAGATGTTGATAAGGAATTGAGTGTGGGCTCTTAAAATAATTGGAGGAGAAAATCAGATTTTTCCTCCTCCTCTGTTTATTTCGGCGCCAACGAGCGGGAGGGAGAGAAACTGTGTTTTCTCTGCTCTATGTAATCGCACACTGTGTTAGGGTTTTGGGATGCAACCCTATTGCCATCCCTTATAAAATAATTATAGAATTTGCATCTATACCCCTATATGTTAAATTACTGAAAATTCATCCCTTAATATTTGCTATTGTCGAAAATTGCATATCTCCCTAGAGTAAATGTTGTGTTCAAATTCATCAATCTAAATTAATATCCATCAATTAATTAATTAATTAATTTTATTTACTAATTATCCAATAATTGGAAAATAACCAATTAATTAATTTAAACATTAATTACTTACTTTTCACTAATTAAGTGACAACACCCATCACATATGGCTTCGAGAAATATACATTGGTCCAAAACATATTTTTGGTCTAACTGGTGTTATTTTTCACTCATGTCCTTATGAGGAACTCCTAAAATGGAATGGACCCACATGAATAAAGCTATAAGACTCAAATACTCTGTGATCTCCATAAATTCCTGACATATTTAATCCTAATATCATACGACTCCAATATAGGTCTCATACCGAATCAACTCTCGATTCGTGCTTTCTACATTTTCTGTTGATACAAATAAACACTTTTATTTCACAGTCCACATAATATTTTAACATATTATCCTTCGCGAATATCAGTAATAAGAGTGTGATATAAAATTACTATTTTACCCCTCTAGTTATTATTTCCTTAACTCCTTTATTGATTTTGAATAAGAAAGACATAACATTGAATTGTCTCCCACACTTCAACATGTCTTATTTAATGATTCATTTCATCGAATATTTGGCCAAGTTAATTTATTCACACACTCATCAATAAAGCATAAGGTGATATTGTTGCATTTGCAATCTCGCCATGAATTTCGATATTTGTGAGTCACACAACTCTAACATAGTTGAATCATGATCCCAACAGCCGAGATATTGTCCAGCGATTCGAACTCACTCCTTTGGTATATCAAATATTGTAACTAACTAAGTCAAGTTTCGTATTCACCTCAGGATTAAGGTGATTATGAAAATATCCTTATAGGTGTAACAATTAGATTTAGATCTAGATAAATTGCTTTGCACTAAACTAATTAGTTATTGATTTATTCAACATGCTCCACAACATGTCTATGTCAACCGTTAGAGTCTTCACTCTCATGCCCCGAGACCAACATCCTATGTTTCAACCTAATAGTTGTAATCGGATTCGTTTTCCTAGTCGATCCTAAGACTGTGAATAACATTCTGAACTATTTTCGAAGAGTTTGTCCGGAAGACTCCTCTATCTTTACTATTCTTATGTTGATAATAGTTCCAGAACTTGAGTAAATTATAAACACGCTTTAATTAATAGAAAAACTTTCATTCATTCAATAAATTTAGTGATAC